>QLOR01000935.1:0-36015 GCA_003313825.1 Sarcodon aspratus
CCCAGCAGACAACACAGATATCACACACCATGGTCAAGTCTGTCATCTCCAGAGTCATCTACAAGCCTGATCCTCAATCATCCGATGAATTCATCTGTGTCGTGAATCCAGACGAGGTCAGTGCTCGTCTTCTTCACCATCTCGCGCATATTCTCATCTATCAGTACGTCCTCTAGTATAAGAAGTGGAAGGAAGGAGGTAAGCCTTTGTCGTGCATTGCGATCACACTGGTTCTCAACATCTGATAATTGCCCCATCAGACAAGTAAATCACATTGCATATCTGGTCGTCCAAAGCTCATTGTTATTGTTCTCCAGCACCATACCACTGGCTAATGTCGTCGAATGTATGCTTCTAGCCCTCACTCGCTCGTTTATCAACACTCATTGTTTGCAGCGTTTCAGATATTTTTCTCGAATCAGGGTAACCAGGGCTACCTCGGTAAACCCTCGAAGCAGCAGCTAGAAAACACTTTTGGCTCGTCTAATGATGTCGATGTGATCAAGATCATGCTTGAAAAAGGGAAGGAGCAGTCTGGTGAAGCATTGGCCCATGGCCCAGGCAACACGAACTTGGGGAGAGGATCGCTGATCGATAACAAGAGCAAAAGTACGTCGGGGGTCGGTTCTAAGCATTGAAGGTGTAGCATATCTCGAATCAACAAGCATGTGTAATCGTACCAATTGTACAATTGTAACCAACATTTGGAATATCCGCACATAATGATCCCGGATGAACATGAACAAATTCACTGTTATAAAGTCCCCGGGGTATCTATGCAATGCGACTACGTTTGAAATAAATAAACAGACCTGTGAAATATCTAAAAGTCCTTCCAATCATCCCACTCGTCCTTCTTGCTAGTCGATGCCGGAGTCGCTTGATTAGTTGTCTGTTGACGAGCTGGGTCATGTCGATCCGAGTACTCGTTGAAAAAGTCGTCATCTTCATCGTGGTACAATGCGGAACTCTCTCCATCGTGTTCAAGGGGTACCGCCCCATACCCGTCACTCGCAGGACCACCACCAATCTTGTCCTTCACGGTTCCCACCACTCCCCCAACTTGATCGGCAACATCCACTCCAAACTGCGATTTGCCCCATTGATTAGCAGACTTGCCCAAATCTCCCGCTCGTTTTCCAGCCTCCGAAACGTACCCACGTACATTTGCTTGCATACTCGGATCCATCACCCGTTCCATACCAGGCTGTATCACGTTCTCGTTCACGACACGTGTAGCGCCAGAAATAGCCGCAGAAAAGATCGACCATCCTTTGCTCAAAGCAGCCACCGGATTTTCTTGCAAGTCACTCAGCGTGGGAGCAGCACGCGAGGAAAGACCATATGAAGAATTTTCTGCCCCGGGATCCGGCGAAGGTGTGTTTCCAAACCCTTGAAATCTACCTCCTTGGGAAGGGGGCAAATCTGCCGGCCGGGTTGCATTGGCGTAACCGAGGTTTGCAAAATACGATTCATTGGCAGATTTTTGATCTAGTTGTGGAGACGTCATAGGACTCGACTTTAAGGAATTTGACAAAGAAGCGGGAGATAGAGACTGATCATTGCGAAATCTGTCTGAATTAGAACGCATAGTCGTACGTGATTTACGCAAGCCTTGGGCAGACGATGGTCGACCTGGAGGGGTAGCGGCTCCACTTATGCCATCTGGAGGCGCAGAAGGTGACCATGGTTTTCCCGCAAGGTCAGCATCCAACTGTGGAAGACGACGATATAGTTCAGGAAGACACTCGATGCAGATTTGCAAACAAATACCTTCGATCGATATTGAGTAGCTGCCCAACAATGATATTTCTCGTGAGGAGTGGAGCCGGATTTGAAACCGCCCTGGTCCACAGGCGTATATGATTCCATGAATGTTTGGAAGAGCGCATTACCTCCGAGCTGTCGATAATAGTTCATGAAAAGTGAACCACTAGAATGATTGTCCTTACAGTCATTCGCCTGATTTGTTCTTCTTGCCAGGTATCCATAGACACAGACCTTACGAAACTTGATAAAGTATCAAAGCTTTATATAAGGGGTGCTTTGCCAATCGAGAATTCAAGATGCGCACCTGATATGAACACCAAACCCTCTATGCGTTCCGGCGCATTGGAGACACAGAAAAACAGCTGATGAATATAAACATCAGCATCCTTATGTTCGACTGCACGCATAAAATCCCAACCGAAACTGTAAACGGTGAGGAAGCCTCCAGAACTGACAAGGCATAACAAACCTGAGGCTTGCCCATTGAGGGTTTGGGTTTGTGCAGTCGATGCAAACTTTATTCTTGAGGTCTTCTCTCTTAATAAGTTCCTGGAGAGTCTTTTTGGCAATAGTTTGATCCATGGAGGATAAAGTTCGCAACGGAGTGATGAATTCTCTATGTAGTAGGGGTAGGGTTTGAACTCTTTTACTTGTTTCGCCGAGCCATCAATTGGGACTCTTGGTCAGTGCGGCAACTTATCGCCCCCTCCTTATACGTTCAACGGCTTGCGGGCTACGACTGTCGACCATTATTTAACACATTCATTATTGCTGTTCAACAAACGCGTCAAAAGGGTGTCAGATTTTCCAGCAGTCATCTGACCCCGCGAGTCGCTTCCTCATTCGAATCATTTCTTTGCTGTAACAGAACATGATACAGAAAACGAACTCCCGCCAAGCAAGCTCGTCCGCTGGGCCGTTGGTTCAACCGCAGACACAGACCGCTAGTGAAAGCCGAGAGATATGGGGCAAATGGGTCAGAGGAAAGTGAGTATATATAGTGACTGCTCATGATCTTGGATATTTGTTAAACTTTCTCCGGTCCGTCGTACCAATCCATTTTAGACATTACTCTCTTGAAATCGTGCAACATCCTATCAGAGCTCGTATGTGTGGTTTCGGCGACAAGGTATAATTGTTTCTTCACGTACCTAACCTTTCACCCGCAACCCGGAACAATTATATAGGATCGGCGTCCTTTAGCTCCTGCAGCTGTCGCAAAGTTAGTAATCAAACGGGAGGATGATAGTATCGTTGACGTCGAGTGAGCATTCACAGCCGTTTGTTCAAGCTTATCCTAATGCGTCCTCAGTGGAATAGATTACACTTTTTTCCTCGCCACAGTAGATCTATGGTCCGAGGATGGAAAACAAGAAATGAATCTTGTATTACATCCTACGTCCGCGGATCGTTATGTACCTGCTCAGGGCCCCAAGACGCGTAAACGCGTCACAACTGCGCGATCTAATCGACAAAGTGATAGCGCTACACCTACTCCGGCAAGTGCTACATCCGGTGCTACGTATAATCTACGATCTCACACTGAGCAGCCGGTAAGCTGGATCTGTCTTTTGCATAAGCAAATGAGTTACTCATGCATGTGTGATTTGAAGGATGCTAATCCTGGTGCTCCAAACTCAGCGTCTGGACAAGGGTATCCCGCATCTTACCCGGTGCAATCTCAGCAGTCGCCCGTAGAGTCCGTGGGGTATCATTCTGTCCAGCAAAGTACCTCCGCCGAATGGAACTTCAACTCTCAACAATCGCCAATCGATAATCGCTCGCAAGCAGCACCCGTTCTACCCTCCATACAAGCGTTCGGACGAGGCAGTCAAACGAATGAAAATTGGCAGCAGCAGGGTGATCCATTAGTTCGTCCCGACTCGGAAGCACCGCCTTACCGTCCCTGGCCTCCCGATGCAACATTTAGTGCCGTGGATAGTGCGCAGGCCCAGAACATCGACCCATCACTAAGAACTGCGCAATCTGACCCCTCGAATCACGATCCAAGAGCCCATGGATCCTCTTGGAACCAAGTTCCTCTCGCATCTACATCCGACGGGTTTTCCCAAAACCGGTATACACAAACCCAGCCGCAGCAGGAGCACATGACAACAGCAGTGACCAATCCTACGTCGTCACCCATAGATAATTCAGCATACACATCGACGTCGTACGCTCAAAATCAGCCGTATTACCAACCGTCTCACATCCAGGACGGGTTCCCATCAGGCTCCACAATACCTCTTCCTCGGCATACATATACCCGCACCTTGGTCGGGCCCTTGTGTGCCAACGCAAGTAGATTACTGGACGAGCACCGTAAACCTGGCATATTTTTTCTATTCCAGGATCTTTCCATTAGGACAGAAGGTGACGTACTTCTTACGAGACACGTGGTTCTGCTAACCTTATCATTCCTACCCACTCCGCCTTTGTCAGGTGTCTTTTGTCTTCGAATCCGTCTTATGAACGTGGGCGCGTAAGTATACCCTTTTGGCTAGTTGCGGTTCAGAGACAGACCCCTTACACTCTCTTTGCCCTAGCTCGCCCGCACCGGAAACGGGTGCATTCCGAGTGCACAATGATATCTCTCCTGTTCTTGCTCAAACATTTACGGATTCTTTTACTGTCTATTCCGCTAAACGATTCCCGGGTGTGCCTGGTAAGTTCCGTTGACATTTTGTACTATGCAAAAATTATCTCCACCCTTACTAACCTAATCTCTCGGACAATGATAGATACAACCGCTCTCTCCATCGCTTTTGGCAATCAAGGTCAAAAGCTACCCCTGGTGAGTATAGCGCTTTTTGTTATTGTTCTACCTTCTTTGCCAGGGCCCATAATGACGCCATTATGTCAGAGGAATAGGCATGGCTCCGCGAAAACCCGGAAAAGACAACGGAGTGTATCGGATGGGGACTCAGAGGAAGAGTCGGATTAGACAATAGCCCCTAGTATTTGTCCTTCGGTTCCATTCGGGAGTTGGTCAGGCTCGCAAGCTGCGCTAGATGAATCTGTAGATGTTTTTATGTCCATAAGATGTCTCGTTGTTGTTCAAACTCTAATTGCTGTTCTGTCCTACTACGCTCCCGCAACTCATGACCCTCGACCACCCAAACGGCTTCCGGAAAATCTGTGTAAATGCGCCTCAGTATCTCCGCTGCAAGTTCCTGTTTTGTACGAATCGTTGCTTCGTCCTCGAACACACGAGGCACTTCGGAATCTTCTTCCGGCTTTAATGGTTGAATCATCCTTCCTGATGACAGATGTGCGAGAACTTTCGACAAGACGCCCAATGTAACCGTATGAGGCATCCAGGTGCCCCACGAGGGTGAGATCTGCTGGAGCACGTGCAAGGGATGTGCAAAATCGTCCGGTTTGTCCTTTTTGTCTCCAAGCCATTGTTGCAGTCGCTTGGTCGCCTGACCGACCGCGAAGCCTCTACGCCTCATGTTGTGCATAGGCGATTCAACGAATAAGTTAGGGAGATAATCCACCTCGGGTGACGGGGGTGTAGCGGCGTTAAATGTGAGGGGTGATTTAGGCCACTTGTCCCTTGGTACATACATCGAGTCTGCCTGCCGCTGGTAGGGCAATATAACCCTTTCGAGGACCTCGAATGCACGTTCCGGCTCGCCCGCACGGACCAGAGCAACAGTCAGATGATTCCAGTTGTGAGAGTCGAACGCAAAATTATTAATCTGAAATTTTTTCCATGTCTCGGCAATTTCAAGGTGATATCCGGCCGTAGATAGAGCGTCAATGTAAATGGACAATGGGATGCACAAGATAGCCGAGGGTCTCGGGGATATCGGCATCGAATCTTCCACGAATTCTTCCCCAGTGAGGGAAGAAGCTTGCGAATTCCTCAACCCCAGCTGGAATATTTGAGGCCAGACCTGTCGAACGGCTTCAATGTCACCAGATCTGCGGTACGCATCAAGTAAAACTGTCAGAGTCCCAAGCGTTGGTTCACCTCTGCTATCCAACATATTCTTGAACAATCGTTCCGCGTCCTCAGTCCGGTTTTCCTTTGCGTACGCGTCCATGAGGGGATGGTATATAATCTCCAGCGCCGACCTACGTGCACCCGATGGCATGTCCCAATCACGTTCGGCAGGTTCTCCATTAACGAGGCTTTTCAGAAAATCCTCCGCTAATTTCAAACTCTCCTCTGTTTTGTCTGCTGCGTAGTCGTTGATTATGGTACCCAGAGTTACTGCTGTTGGCAAGATTCCTCGATTTTGCATCTCGTCATAAATCTCCTTCGCCCGATGTTTATTCCCTTGTTTCAGATACCCATTCATAATGAGCGTTAAAACATAAACATTTATGTGCAGGCTCGACTGCCATCGTTCTGCCAATTTATCCATCTCTTTGAATAAATCAGTGGCTATATCCATATGACCTGCGTCGCAAGCAGACTGTATGAGCAGAGAGAATGTACGGGCAGTTGGACGGACGCCCGCTTTATCCAAACGCGAGAACACACGGGAGATGACATTGAAAGGGGCACCAATAAGGACGTAAGCTTTTAGGAGCGTGTTGAGAACCTCGATAGATGGGCGAAGACGACGGTCCTTAGCTTGGGCCATGTAGTCGAATGCGCGAACGACACCCTGCCACGACCCTGCTTCAACATGAGCATGCATCAAAGCACTAACCATGACTCGATCCGGTACGACCCCTTCTTCCAACGCACGGTGGTAAATCGATTCCGCGGCGACGGCATCTTTGCGTTGGGCCAACAAAGAGATGATAGTCGTATAATCGAACCGGGAGGGAGGAAAACCAGCAGTCCGCATCTGGTTCAGCACTCTTGCGATAGACTCTACGTCTCCTCGCATAGCAAAGCACTTCAAAACCTTGGTGTAAACAAGCGCGTCTGGAAGACAACCGTAGGCCGACATCTTTTCCAACCAAGAGTTTATGCCATCAGTATCGCTTCGCTGGGCGTGTGCAAGAATGACTTCAGAGAAATGAACAACCGTGGGTTTCGAAAAGGTTAATTCTGTCTCGGGAGCGTCTAGCGGAAAGTAATGCTCGAAAAATCGAATCGTCTCGGTCGTTTGCCCATTGACAGCTGTCGCATGTAACATCAAGGCGATAGCCCTTGGCGTGAGCCATTTCTGCTGCTCGAGTAGGTCAAAGCCCTCCCTTGCACGTTGGATATCACCCTGATGGGCAAAAACGTAGAGGCCTGTCGATAAGATAGCTTGAGAATGCGGACCAGAACCAATGGCTTGTGACACAGTAGAATACAGAGTATTAGCCAACTCGAAAGACTTTTCTCGCACCATGGCTTTGATCAATATCAGCTGCAAGGGTATGGGGGGAACAAGCGACTGTCGCTGCATTTCGTCGACCACGGATAGCGCTTCCTTAGGCAAATCGAGCTCGCACAAGGATAGCACCAAGAATTCGGCAACAATTTTCCTCCGATCCAGAGGCCACTCCCGACAATGGTCTGCCAGATACGCGGCCGAGAAGTCAATGTCGTTGACGATATTAAGCACAGTCGTACGCAGGGGCTTGAAAAGGTGGTACTTTGTCTTCGTATAGGTACGTTGCAGGTCCAAATACTGCCTGATGACAGTCCACCGCGTAAATAACCAGTCGAACGCTTGTACGGGACCAAGACGAAGTCGCATTGCCAGCAATATCTCCTGATGGGTCTCCAAAATAAACGAATCGCCTAAGTGTGGATTGTCCTCACTCCTCAACTGATCCAGCAAATCCGTCGCATCATCAAATCGACCCAACATAGCGAACGACCGTACTCGCAAGCTTTCCAATAACAACTCGTTCTGCGACTCGTTCCAAACGCGCGTCTCAAGTACGTCAATCATGGTCTGGATACGGCCACCCCACAACTCTAGCTTTGCCGAACCGTCAGGCTGAACATAGTACTGTTCTGCATCGGTAACAAATTTATTGAGCAGCGACAGCAATTCTTCGAAGTGGATCTTCCTTGTGACGTCCCATTGTTCAGCCGCAACAAAAGCCTCCCAAGCCTCCTCCGAATCGAAAACGGCATCTCTCTTTGACGAAGGACTCTTTTTCCGATCAACAATGAGAGAAATTATATTCGACAGACGTTTCATCACCACTTCCGGAACGACAGTGGTTCGCCTTGCGCTATGAGCATGACGCCGTTGATCAGCATCGGCCAACTTGAGTCCGAGGTGACGTGGAGTGGAGTAACGGCGGTGGGAAGCCAGTGTACGTGTACCAACTGAATGGCGGTATGAATGAGACCGCGAGGAGGTCGAATCAGATGGACGAGAAGGCAATGACTCTGCATGCGTTACAGTGTCAGAACAAAACTCAATTTGAACAAAAATTGAAATTGAAGCTGACTAACCTGAGACCGAAGACCAATAACCAAAAGACACGTCCCCGATACTGTCCGAACACCAAGGACGCGAGGCTTCAAAATAGGTATGTATTGAGGGGTCTTGAGACGAAGCGCGGGCTTTTCCCTTGCACCGCCTCGGATTAGGAGTAAAGAAATTAGAGGGAGATGTACGAGTGGTGGTTAAGGAGAGCATCGCAGTCGATGTGTGGGCAGAGGCGCAACGGGCGGCAGAAAATCGAGCAGCAAGGAATGAGTTGAGCACCAGCAACGACACAGGCTCCACCATCACAGGGCTCGCGGCCACGTCGTCGTGTCGTTATACAGCCTGGATATCACGGAAAGCACGAGTCAGACGGGCTCGCATAGAATGAACAAGATAACATGGAAGCAAACCTCTTCGTGATGGAAATAATCAACAGTAATAGGAGGATGCTGCAGTGAAAGGAAACCCATACAGTAACTTTCTCGGCAAGCTCCGTACGGTGTTCTACTTTCGTCTGCATCAACATACCAAAAACACGGACGTACTCACCCATATACTTGCTTTAGCTGTGCTTGTTTCCACATCCAGCAACTTGAAGTCATTAATCATTCTAGTAATATCCCAATTACCTGCGCAGATCGTGTTGCGCAGACTGAACAGCCATTGTGTGCCGTAACGACTACGGATGATATTATTGTCCCACCCTCGTTTAACTCGACCCATCTCCTTGTGTGGCCACGAGTACAGCAACGCCCTTTGCCCTGACGATGAGAACTGTGCTGGGACCTCTGACGTCACGCGTACTTAGCGCAACCAAAACCGACAAAACAATACAGCGGACGACAACCACAAGTACAAACAACATCCTGAAGGCTATGTCAGATGATCCATGATGCTGATGATCCCAACTCCAAGTCTGGTCTCCTATCTCCCCCAGCTCCTCGTCCAACTTTCAATCACTCACACGTATATTTACCTGCATTCCACAACACCGCCCTTAACTTACACACAAAAGACTGCATTGGAAGCTTCTATTGTATTCCTTATCTTGCCATCATCCACATATCTCACATTTTGTGAGCGCCAAATCTCAGGGCTAGAGCGTCCCATCTTGGATAGTTTTCGGATCGCCCGACTTCTCTGCAGTCACAGCCGCCGTGCACCTTGACGAGGCGCTGCCACGAGGGTAAACTAACACGGCCTCCACTTTTACCGTGACATGCATATCAATACATCAACCCCGCGCGCATTTCCCAAGGTCAAGGGATCCGCGGTCAAATCCTATCTCAGAGCAAGTTCCGATCCCATCATATGCATCAACAAACCCTACTATCTAGGGTCCTTGTAGCACACACACAAGGTTTTTGCAATTTCCGCAAGATGTGAAAGTCATTCCCTTTCTATTCAGATTATTCACACACCCGCACAGACCGAACAGTTGATCGTTTCAATTATTAACCGGAATACATTCTCGCAAACCTAATGGGGTTCGGTCCGAGAGAGGCAATTTGACCACCCATCGTCGGAAAAGTGTCCAAAGTCTAATATATGCACACGAACTACGGTCACTTGTTTCCAAGGCCCAAAAATTCAGGCGTAGACCTAATGAATGTGTACCAAAGCAAGCCGACCCTGCCCCAAAGCATTCAGAGTTTGCGTACCTCGAGATACGCGATCTCGTATCCAGGGATCCTACTAGGATGCGAGGGGTCTGGCTTGGACCTGATTAATGTATTAGGAACGTATCCAAGGGATACAATTTAAAAATGGCCTAAAATTCCTCAAAAAGTTATATACGGTACATGAGATACTCATACTCGTATCCAAGGTCCCAACATGTACCTAATCTCGAAAGAACATAAGTAATAATGTATCGTGAGTTACGTTTGCTATCAATACAACATAAAATGAAAAACGAGGGGTGGTATACACTGTCACAGGTTGAAACGGGGGAGGGCATAAAACTGTACTACTAAGTATATGATGAAGGGGGATATCAACAATAAAGTGGTCATAACAGCTTTCTATAATGGAGAAGCCGTGCGTTGAAACGTAAAAAACTGCTCAGGAAGAAACAAAAATTACACGTCATGGCAAAAATTCATTTAGCAATTAAAATCGATGATAAAAATCAAAAACCAAAAACCATGTCCAGGTGGTCATCCATCATGATTTGACCCGATGGGCACTATCGTCTGTCATGAAACCTTCACTGTCATCACTCTCGCCAGACTCGGATTTCTGTCTATGGGTCGGACCAAGAGTAGTCGTAGTCTGAAACTGCATCGTGCCGAAATCGATACTCGATTCATATGCAATCGATCCATTCTCGTATAACTTTCTCGCAGCCTCGTACTCCAACTTGTCTTGCTCAGCCTGTGCAAGGAACGGCTAACAATTTCACATTAGTAAACGTAGGTAATCGTAATCAGGATAAATCAGAGGAAAAACGGTACCTTCCGCTCGTCATCTGTCATCGAACGCCACTTCGCCGCGGCCAAAACGCTCTGTTTCGTAGTTTCAGTCTCATCACAGAAAACGTCCCTAACTAGATCAGGATCGGAGCGAATCCGCTGAAGGAACATAAAATAAGCGCTAAGTGGCTTTTTAGGGGCATTTGGGTCTTTCATATTAGCTTTTCTAGATCGTCCTGCTTTGCGCTGGGCGGTCCGAAATGCGTTTTCCCGCTTGATGTCTTCCGGTGTGAGTGTGCGCATATAGGAAGTAAGCTCTCGTTCCCGAGCTTCTTTGGCGACTTGAGACCTCCGCTTATAAACCTATGTCACAAAATGTCAAGGCCACTATCCATAGATGGAAACAAAGAAGAGAAATACGTCTTTCTGCGCAGCGCTAAGTTTGGCGTATTCTTGGCCAGCCTCTTTAGCAGCCTGAGCTACGTTTAATTTCTTCGTGCTCGATGCTTGAGCACGTTGTATGAAATCTGTGAAATACAACTGCCACGCCGAGGGAGCAAGCTTGGGAGGCCGCAATAATGACCTTTGCTGAGCTAAGATATGAGCTAGTCTAGTTAGAGTGAGACAGGTGTTTAGATTCCAAAAACAAACCATCTGCCGCTTTGTCACCGACGCGAGTAGCATCTTGTACATGCGCACGCTTGGTCCTTCGGATAGTCGCGTCACGATCATCGCTTTCGCTAACAGATTCGGCCCGACGACTGTACGGCCTTGCGAGACTGGGAGTCCGCTGACGTACATGCGTGGAAGTGGGTGCACTGGAAGATAAGAATATCTGATTGACAGGGGCGAACCCACTCTTGATTGGAAAGCGCTGTTTATGGGTCGCATGATTGACACCTTCAAATAGGGGCGAGGGGGGCTCAGTGAGCTGCGGCGAAGTTTCTCTTGATAATTGTAGCGGAGAATTATCCCATAGATGGGAGGCCCATTGAGGAAGATGCAGGGACGTGTCACGAGGAGAAACAAAGTCATCAAACGTATGCGTCGGCTCAGCAAATGTGTCACCGGAAGAACGTGAATATTGCGAAAAGTGAGAAAGGTCAGAAGGTTTGGCGTAATTTGGAAATTGGCCATACGGCATGAACAATGAGGGATCGTTCAAAGTGGTGGGTGATGCGATGGATATGGCCGGTGAGTGGGGGAGAATAGATATGGGGGCCGAGGTCTCTATTGGGGACGAGGCAGGATCGTTTAGCCAATCAGAGAAGAGACAGTTCTGGTTATCAAGTTCAGTAGGCGAAAGATCGTTGGTTCCGAGTGCAGAGAATGGACCGGAATCAAATAAGGAGGGGGACGGAGGCAAATGGAATGCCATGGGATCTAAAGAGATGTGTGTGGACAAGGGAGTTGGGGGGAAGTTGGGCGAAGCGGAAGAGTCGTTAAGAGAGTCGAAGGACGACGAGTAATTATGCCTCATTTGAAAGGGAGAGTTCAAGTCATCGAGATCAAACAGCGGTTGGTCCGAGTCCGACATAATTGGACTGAATAAAGGCGAGTCATCCAGAGACAGGTGGGAACGACAGTTACGTGTGAGCATTGGCAGCGGGGGGAGTGGGGAGGGACGGGTACGGTGAGGATAGAGGGAGACTTGGGAGGAGATTAAGCGAGCAGAAGGGACGCGGACGGGGGCTTTTATAGGGAGATGACGAGGCGTGACAGAGGGCGGCGGACTTGGAAGAGGAATACGGGAGGGCAGGGCGATGATTGACTTTCGGAGGAGGGCCATTTGGGCAGATGGAAACGGACTAGCGGATAACTGTGCATTGCCTAAACCGGCGCGTCCAATCAGAAAGTCGCGAAGACTGACGGTGGTATCCACGCCTCTCTCTCCCTTGGCCACTCAGTACTCGATGCTCTCCGGATGGGAGCGCGGGGCTATATCAGATTTGGGCCTGTTTGGAGCAGCGCCGGCGAGACTCATGCCGTACCGTATTCCGACTACAGAAACGCGCAGTGATGGAACACGGGTCTTCCCCTGGAGCGTCTCTATTAGGCACCTTCTTACCAAACCACCTCATATCCGGCACCCAGCTTCCGTTCTTATATACATGCGATTATCAAGAAGAAGTTGCTGCTAATCTCGATGCCACCATGCCCTCGATATCTCTCTCATTCATTCTTCTAGCTTCCCTTTACAGTACCACAATGCTATCGGCTGGCTGATACCTGGGGTTATTGTATACCGATTTCCCGACCTAGCCAGCGGTTGCGTTTAGCTTTGCAGTACTTGGTAGCATTAGTTTTGTAGCATTGTACGCACCTCCCAGCCTTTGACGTCCCTCATAATCTCTCGCTCCCGGTCGAGCGCAGCCTGCTGTCTCCGATATGTATCTCGATCTCCCTCGGCCAACAGCAGTGGCACCAGGTGAAGCCGTGACCAAACCTTTTCTCGCTGCAGTTCCCTGGAATATGAGTCAGCCACTTCTTCACTCGGTTCGAACCAAAACTGATAGATAACAATCATCCCGTTAGACCCCGGAGCACGCCTCGTTCCGCATTGGGCGGACTCGATAGCACACGTTTCACGCCCCGGTGACCTCCAGTCTAGACCCCTATAGTTCGTTTTGTCGGTCCAGCCTTACCTCTTCTCCAAATTGCCCAATCCCAGACGGTAAAACCCATACGCACAGACCACCGTTACCCCGCCGAGAATCAATGCACCACTCGGCCCGCGGAACGGTAGGTTACGCTTGTACTTGATTGCGTCGAACCCACCCACAGGGGGCATGTCCCTGTGGTCAGTCAACCATAAGCTTGACATTCGTTTCTGGCTGCAATAATAATACACACTGCCTATAAGGAACAGACACTGCCCATCCATATTCCCCATTAGTATAAAGTGCCCTGTTCTCTGCCGCAAAAAGTACGTACTGATGGCGAATTCCAAAGAATTGTAGAAGATGTTGAGCAAAGGATTGAGTCGGAATGTTGTGGGCAGTCACGATGAATCCGCCGGACCCGCCCTAAACAGTCACGTGTGACGTGTTCTCCCCTCGCGGTACTGATATATTTATTCCAGATTAAATCCGCGGACTCATTGACCTGAATCCTGTGCTTTCAACAGTCAGATTTGCGCCACTACTAGTGACCATCATTGTTCTCATAAGGACCAGAAATTCGGAAGGCAACTACACGTCATTGTGTGTCCAGTAGACTCAGTCTCGCATCTGCCCTGTCTTGTCGCGTTTTTCAATTGAGACCCATTGTCCTCTGAGGCTATGAACATTAAACCCCTTCCAAACAAGTCGAATAATTGTACTGTAGAGCACGTAATGAGTACTACTAGTGGGCGGGTTGCACGTGGCGCTTCAGCTTGACTTTGTATTCACACGGTTGCGTCGTTTTCGACGTGGTCTTGTTGTTATTGTCCCGGACGTCTTTCATGTCTCGACCGTCGCCCCTACACACTCACATCTTCGAACCTGGAACAGGCCTTCCTGCCAAATCAAAGATGAAGCTGTCTCACGGCGTCGCTGCAGGTGCCGAAGACAGCAAATACCAGGCCAAATATAAAGACTTGAAGAAAAAGGTCAAGGAACTCGAGGCGGTTCGTCTCCCCTCTTGCATCCCGTTCTGCTCATATTTCAACCGATCCATCTTCAGGATAATGAAAGGTTGCATTTCAAAGTTCTCGAAGCGAGAAAAAACGTTACTCGGATGAAGCTGGAAAGAGCGTCAGTGTCTTTTTCTATCTCTGTTCCTTGTCCTATCTTCCTAGAATTCATCTTTTCGATACCAGCGTGCTCTATGAACGACTTTGTGCTGTCCCACCCACAGATGAGGAAACCCGTCGTGGAATGCAAGATCCTCCTATCACTATTCCACAGCCCAACTATCAGCCAGCTGGATCGCATATTCGTATTGACCAGGCCGACTCGAGAGACCCTTCCGTCATGGAGTACATCCGCAATCATTCTCGCCCTGGCGGCAGGCCAAGTGCTTCAGACAGCACGCCCATCTCCGTTGGCCTCGATATCAATCGGAACCGTGGCCCGCTCCAAACATCGCTCCCATCACCATTCACCCATGAACAACTCGAACCGTCTCGCTCTCATAGTCACAGTCAAAACCACACACCCAATGCTGCACCTCAATCAAACTCCCGCTCATCGCGGCGTCACGAAGGTCCGCCTGTATACCGCTACCCCACTCCGGGAGAGTCCGGACACTTGGACACGTTCCCTCATAGCAACATCAGTGGCATAGTTGCTCCTGGCGAGCCGGGCAGGGATAGGCAAAGGCGACATGAACTACACGAAACAGAATCTCATCCTCATTTACCTCGGGTACCACCATCTCGCTCTCCACCTCACAATGGTGATGGCCGTATCTATAACCATCAGCGCGCCGGACCGGGACCTCACATCAATAATCTTGACAGGGACCATGAGCGTCACTTGGAGGTTGATCGCGAAATTGAGCAAGATAGAGGTGACCGGGCTCCGAACCGCGTGCCGACACCTCCGTTTGTTCAACGTATTTATCCAGCTCCTATCTATAGGGAAGGTGATAATGCTACCATCACCACGCACAGAGCCCCTGTAGACCAAGAAATGACCCATGAGCTTGTGGGGCCCGGCCTGCATCCTTCTGTCTCACGCTCGAATACACCAGCTTCCGGTCGTGGTGGATCTGGCTCTGCGCCTTCGAGACCACACTCTCGTGTCCGTGCATCAGACGAGCGTGGTGGCGATATGGATGTTGATGATGGACTGGATGTCAGGAAGAGGACGCGAGATGACTATGAGAGAGGCCCCACTACAGGGGCTTATCTGTCTGACGATAGGAGTACAAAAAAGGCGCATCAAGAGGTGACGTCGTCTGTGAATGGAGAAGGAAGTAAGGAAGTTGCGATGGATGCTATGGATGCGTAACTTTTCTATGCTAATAGATCTCACATGACTAGTCCCAGCATTGTGTCTCCTCCCAAGTTTGCTTGCCTTGGATGTCTTTTTAAATTGTGTGTGTACATTCCTGTTGTGTGTAGCTCATGTTCATAAATATTCTTTTGTGTCCCTTGAGTCTTGGACTTGGTTCGAATATAGTTATATGGTGATTAATATATCCAGAATGAAAATAAATATATTCCACAGAGAGTCAAAGTTCAGCATCGACATCTATGATCTGTACATCTTCATCACGCAAGAGGACATCAGAAGAACAAGCCGAGGTAGAAGTAGCACTGTCGTCAGACCAAGCAGCAGTAGATCTCTCAGCAGAGACATTAGCAAGCGTCATCAGCCCGTTCCACTCTTCTCCGCCGTCACCATAGAAGGCGCCTATCCCGTCCAGAAATGCGCGCTGATCACGCCAATATGCATCCAAGCCAGTCGGGTCGTTGAACAAGTAGGAACGCGTGTCAGGCATTCTTGGTAAGCGTTGCCGGTAGAGATGTGCCACTTCTTGAAGAGGCCTAGGGCGCGAGCGGATTCTTGTTGATGATGAAGCAATAGGAGGAGATCGGGCACCGCCGTCGAGGATCACATCCATTATACTGATCTTGTCGATGCTTAGGGCGACTGCGCGGCGGGCGTGTGAGAGGAGGAGCTTTGTTGGGTTCATAGTGGGTGTACTGGCGGCGCCTCTGGACCTGTGACGTTTGTGTGGAGCAGTCGGGGCTGACGATATCGCCGTCTTGAGCTTCTGGTTGGCAATGGGTTTGCGCTTGGGTTTTCGACGGGGAGAGGGGTCTGCCTCTGTCGTTGTCGCTCCGGTTGTCGAGAAAGCGGATGATGATCTTTCTAGGTTCTGAGTGGTTGATATTGTGGTAGTAGTAGTATTTCTGCTAGTCGTTGTTTCTTCAGCAAGAGGCCGTGCACCGGAGACCTTGTTACGCTTGCTCCGACGAGGACTCGCTGCTCTCTCTTTGCTATAGAAACTAGTAGCTCTATGTCGATCCCTTCCACGAGTTCGAACAACTCGGGAACTTCAGTGTGAGTAGTACTCACTTGGATATCTCGGGATTGTCTGAAGAAGGCACTGTGACAGCCTGCGGTCGCTCTGGAGCTAGAGTGTGCTTAGCCATGTGTGGTAGATTGTGTTAGGGATGTTTTGGTTGGAACCGTTCAAAACAGCTGCTTTTAAGCTGAAGGCGTGCATTTTGATCTGGACTAGTAACCATTTTCCGAGACACCCCGCGGTAGGCCGTCCAGTAATATCCTAAGGCCGAGGATTGGAATGATGAGCAAAATAGTAAAAGCGCTATACCTGAACGCAAAAAAAAAACCGCTCACTGCAAGTAGATGTTAGTTGGATATTTTAAAAAGAAAAAGATATAAACGTGGGAAAAGTTAGCAATTCCCGTAACTCAAATTCCTCGAGTTCGCGTGGGATGGAACCTGCATATGATTGGACGAGAACTAAAGGGTCTTAGCGTGGTTAGGCAATAAATAGTGTTCCTCGAGAGAATAAATTGGCAAAGATAACGTATATACAAGCCAATTCCACATTTCTTTTCCGAGACCTCTCACCCATCACCGATACACGTGGTCGGCTACACAAATAATCAGAAAAGATGTCAAAGGAAGAAAAAAAAACCTCACAATGCAAATTGGCAGCGATCTCGGCTTCGAAACGGTCACCGTTAGCAAGGAGCTTCTCCTTGTTGTACAAGAGCTCCTCGCGAGTCTCCGTAGAAAACTCTTGGTTTTGTGCTAACGAACAGTGCCAAGTCAGGACGAGAAACTTGAATAAGCAAGCCAAAGAACGTGAACATACTCTCCACAATGGCATCTACCGGGCACGCCTCTTGACAGAAGCCACAGTAAATGCACTTGGTCATATCAATATCTGTGTCCTAATAAATAGTTGTTCATATTGGTCGCAAAGCTGGTCCGCACCATATTTTGTAGTCCGTCTTGAACCATCCATACGCGGTTCACTCTCGATCGTAATTGCAAGAGCAGGACATATGGCTTCGCACAGTTTGCAAGCTATACGGCGTAAATACGAGCACAAGAATACGCGAAATGATACAAACTTACCAATACAGCGCTCCTCCCCACTAGGATACCTCCGCAAAGCGTGCTCTCCACGGAAACGCGGCGACAAAGGCCCCTTCTCAAATGGGTACATGATAGTGTACGGAGCTCTGAAGAACTGTTCGAATACAATCCACATGCCTGGAATTTCACACCGTCATTCAGCGAAGAGCATATAGAGGACGTTTGAGCTGAAATACTGACCTCTTAGAATCTCTGTGAAGAAGAAGAGGTGGACGGCTTTATCTATAGCACTTGGACCATCTTTGTATAAGTCTACGTTGTTCGAAGTTGACGAGCTCGAATTCCGGTTTACAGGTGAAGAATGTAGCCTGAGTTGGGATGACGAGAAATGACGATATACAACAAAAGACGAGCGAGAACTTAAATGAGAGAGAGCAATGCGGGATGTAATATTAAGTGGTCTTGTCAGACGAGCAGTTAATGACATCTCGATGTCTAGGATGATGTGCTGGACAACGGCGAACCCGACGTCAACCGCGAAGAGAAGGATTGAATCAGCCAATCAAAATACAGCTAACTCAAAACGTTGACCGGGATCTCCCGAAGACCTTCACCACCGCGAACGATGTCGTCCTCCAAATCTAAAAGCAAGTTGCCTCAACTAACACCCCAAGGTCTGTGTCAACAAACTCCATGTATGATGTATTCATCCTTATCGTGTTAGAGATTCAACAAAACTACTCAAATTTCCAGTCTGATCTACAAGCACTCGCCAGTAAAATAGGTGAATTGGAACAGGAAGCTGATGAACATGGGTTAGCAGCAGCTGTCTGACCCCCTGATTCCCTGATTTCACCGGGAAACATGCGTAGATTGGTCTTGGCGACCTTGATGGAAACTCTTGCTATAGAACCAGATCGCAAGTGCTTCCGTCTTATCGGCGGTGTTTTGGTCGAACGAACCGTGAAAGATGTCGTTCCTGCACTGCGAACTAACCGCGAAGGCGTGAGTTATCTCAAGCCTATTATCAGTATCATTTGAGATGGATAATCTTGTGCCTTATCAAAGATCCGAAAAGCTATTTCAAGCCTAGCAGACCAATACAAAGTGAAAGAGGACGATTTTGAATCTTTCAAACGAGATTACAACATACGCCCTGCGTCACAGGGTCAGACCTGACCCTGCTCTCTCATACAATTTTTTGTAAGACATATTTTCCGTTCCACAATGATAATCTGATTTGACGCCAGCCTGTCAGGGTCAGTTGCCTGTATATTCCTATCATGTCGTACGATCAAAGCCGTGTAGTGATTTCCCCGTATTGTCATGTCCTGACAATTTATTCTGCCGAAATGGATGACCCTTCACATCATCTCCATCACGCCAAGCGCTATGTTCCGGTACTTCCATGCCCACGGATGACCAAGTCCCAGAGGTAAACGACTTGTAATTCCCCATCCGATTTAGCTCGCCGCCCTTGCTCCCCACCTGCTAATAGACACTCGGCCCGATGCCCGACTTTGAAATCGTCGGGATGATGCATGAGCCAGGTTCTGAGGAAGCGAAGAATCGCCCCCTTTTCCTTGATAGGAGATTCGTGACTGGAAGACAATCTGTTCGAGGCAATTACTGTTGTTAATGGCTTCTACAAGAGACCAGTTCTGATGGTAGCTGCACATATCGCTGAATCCTTTCTTGGACAGGTGAGCAGGCGTGTGAATCGCATATCACACTACAGGTATAACATCAAGCTACAATGAAGTTGGATTATTATCTGAAGAAGCGACCGGCGGATTCTGAAATTGACTTTTTACCAAGGCCGGACTTTACCAGTCCTAAATGCGACCGCATTCGCTTGATGGATTCAATCAACGGAAACTCGCATTTGATGATAGGGATCCAAAGTATATGTCAAACCCATGTACCTTCTTTGAACATATGACTGATGAATCTGATTAGTGCAAGCACCACAAATTGTTGTTAGACACCCCTTCTTGAGAATCACTTGAATTGAGTGACGAAAAGTGACCCTATTTAAACCACCGCAGATATGGATTATCAAATGCCGTTTCAGATTAGCAAAACAAGCAATCTCTATTGTCTTCAATGCGAACAGAACCTCAGCACTGTACGCTCGACTGTGCACGTTGGAGACGGAGCTTTATTCCGACTCCCGAGTCTTATGAAGTAAGGCTTTGCGCAAGTGACGCTCCACAAACATAGGTTAGTGGCACAGCCAAAAACAGAAGTTCCATTCTTGTCTTGCTCGCCCGAGATCAAAGGTTAGTTGGAGCAATATGGATGTAGTACATGCTGAAGCTGCTCCGATCGGGCGGATGCCCTTTCGAAGGCGGTACCGGTAAGTCTGTAAAGCATTTGGATTACGCTTTGCATATAGTCTATCTTCGGACGGGGTCGATAAACTTCGCAAATCATAATCAACAAGCTAGTTTCCGAGGGCCGGTCTCGACAACAATGTATCTCAACTTTCGGATCTTTTACCGCCCGCAAGTCATTAAGATTAGTCTCTCGTTTCTCATTTGAGAATGACACATGCGAAGATTATCTGCATCGAGCGCTGGAGATCCGAAAATATGTGTCACCGCGGCTCCGGACCTTCGAGTCGATAGGCCATCCATCAACGTGTGTGATAAGAAAATGGCGTGTAATATTTCAACTCAGCGCCTACTGCTGACGCAAATTCCTGTCATGAAAGTCACGTCGAGCATGCTACTAGCATAATCAGATAATAATGTTCGGAGGAAAAACGGAGGCATATCACGATGTTATCATGAACGGGATAATATCTGATCATGATCAGCGGCGAAATGTATCCGACCCAGTAAAGTTTCCCTTGTGACCAGGTTAGGCAACTGTTCGATAGCAGGTTCCAAAAATCTCGATTATTCCCAGCACGAGCGCCAAACATTGATAGATAGCTCACTCCTGCTTACCATGCCCATGGAACAACGAATATACAGAGTGCATCTGCCAGAAAGCTTGTTCTACGACGCAGCTTTCAGTATAAAATGCTGCCCTGGATCGACTTTGTTCCATAGAGACCTTGGATCTGTCAAGCCCGATTGCGACAGCCCCGTTAAAAGGTGTGGTCGTCTGTGCCAATTCTGCAGCTATTTGCAAACATTCAAATTCCATTAATACCCGGCTAGGATGCGCTAGTCACATCTCAAAGAATAGGAAAAAACTGCGAAGTCGTTGATAGCAGAGTTGTCGATGAAGCTGCCAGGGTTTCTATGAGATGGCGGTGGAACGAGCTTACTAGAAGTTTGACGGTCCTGCGGAGAGTGACCATTTGGACTGCCAACGACCCTTGGAATTCCGAGTCCATTGGCAAGATACGTGTATGTCAACGATTGATATGACTTATCAACTGCACTTTACAGAAACATCTCAAAAAATTAAACTGCGAATTACGTATGATCATCGAGGTCTCCGACACTAAGAAGGTTTCACTTACCTCGTCGAAGCCTTTCCAGTGTGCGCTAGAATACCCTTCAATCCATGCCTGTGACCGAAAGACTCAAAATATTATTGTCCACGTTTATCCGATATTCTATGCACTCCCTGCAAGCCATTTACGTGAACCGTACTGTCGCGATGTCCATGGGCAGAAATTATGAGCCGCTCAGCTACATGATGATGCGTGGTCATGACGCAACGTTACAGATTTTGTGTGCATGTTTGGCCTCGTCCTCGCATGATCCAAAAGAGGCGGATTAGTAGGCCGACTGTGAACAGCTTCAATTGGTCTCCATCTGAGTCAGTAGACAATTTTTTGGGAAGCCCCTGTAAGGCGTGAGGCCTGAGGGGTGAACGCGTCTGTGTCTATCTGAGGCGGGGTTATGTTTCTTCGAGGATGCTGGATGGCTTTCAAGTAGCACTCTGCTTGGGGACTGAGTCTGTGCTTGGAGTCAGGTATTGAGTATGGCGCCCGATCATGATGGACGGCGGTAGAGGCCTAGGGTAGCCTCACCGAACCGGTGGCCCTTTCCTAACTTGGGACTTGACTTCCATCCCCTCACTGAACAGAACAATGTCAACGCTGGACTCTCTCCCTGTCGAGATTGTATCAGACATTCTGTCTGAGACCGATATTCCGTCTCTTATCAGCGTTTCATGCGTCTCTCGACGTCTTCGATATATCGTTTCTGACCCATCTCTCAATCCTTGGAGACGTCCTATTCTTCAAAACCTGCTCAGTGGAACTTACGACAGGTCGCTTAATCATCTCAGCGTCAGATTCACGGTTCCGAGGCAAAATTGGATCGATATCCTCAGCATTGCTCGGCCTTCTCACCTGCTCTTTGACTTTACTTTGCCAAACCTGAAGGATTCTGAATGGGAAGAGTGCTTCAGGAGGAGATTTTTGCCAAGCTGGGCCAAGAAGAAAGATTCTACATGGAGATCCGTGTTTTACAAGTAGGTGTACGTCCTGCCATGGGTGGAGTGCCAGTCGACTGATGAGTTCTAGAACCATTTACCGAGTATGGCATCGAACGCACTCGTCTTGTACCTCGGACGAATCATGGACAAAGTGAGCAACCATCAAGCCTTGGGACAATCATTACAGTTCACACATCTGTGCAAGATATGTGGTATTAAATCGCAATATGACGGCGAATCAACTTGAAAGCACCTCCCGGAACTTTCGTCCGCTCGAGATCTTCAATGAAATGAAGTTTGTTTTCCATGGAAGGTAGCTTCATTTCACAGCTCAAATATGTTTTATGTTAGAGCACAGAATAATCTGCTTCAATTTGAAACTCGCATCCGAGTCCGTATCCCATTGCAAAGGTGCCAACCTTGGTAACTTACACTCTTGCAGCTAGTGGTTCAGTTTGCAGATGTCCGCATATTGGCCTTTGGAGTTTTAAACACGCCCAAAACGACGTTCTCCGTCAATAACAATGCATGGGCCCTGCTGCACCCTCCACAAATCCGGCTACCAGAACCCGCTGGAGATCAATCACTACGGGATAGTTCTTTCTTCGATGATGATGAGGACTTCCTGCACACTTGTGGTAAGGGTCACGATATTCAAGTGAATATAAGTTGAGCTCCTGCAGGTTCGTCGATTCCGAGTCGACTTCATCACCCAAGGCCGTGGACATCTCACGAGAATTATCCGATGTTCACTCCAGGTGGTCAGGACCGGCGATGGGTTCAGCCTAGGGAGGTTGAACGGACAAGTTTGAAGTGGGTGGGTGGTATGATGTATGTTTGCATGTTCAGATTTCACACAAGCAAATCCGTTAACTGTGGCCATATACTAGGATAACTGCGCAGCTTGTTGGTCCCCGCACAGTTGAATGTGGTTCTGCCAGACCATCCTTGCAAGATGCGGACCTAATCGTTGGTCCGGGTAGGAACCAGTATGCGTCCTTGTGCTGGGAAGATCTTAAGGCTATTGCACCCTGGATGGACGATATCATTACGAAAAAATTGGATGGAGCCGGGCTTGGACACATAACTTACGACATGTAATAAGGGAATCTCAGATACATATGCCGCTGAGTTTAAAAGCTATTTGTTCGTCGGTCACAAGCGGTGCCGGATTGCCGTAGCGCGCATGATTTTATTCTCTTTATTGTCTTTCGCGTTGATGTACCTCTCAATGAAATGAAAGACGCTCTTCTGAGACATCGTCAACAATAAAGGTTTCCCCTTGCCGCCGCTCCAAATCATGGTGTGATGTGCCATTTATAAAGCTGACGGTGGCTTTCCTCCTTTACCCTGATTTCTTCTTCCCTCTCTCTCTGGTGTAGAGACGAGACGATCATTTGACTACGGACGTGCAGGGCACCGTCACCAATATTTCTGTTGTACTTTATCATTAATTACTAGGACCCTTGATAATGCCTGCCCAGGTGAGTGTCGTCTTGATTATTTATTTGATGCAACTGACTCCGCGACCTGTCCAGTTGTCCTGCTCAACATGCTTCAAAAGTTTTCAACGTAGGGGGGATCTTACTCGCCACCAGCACTTGCATACGGGCTACAAGTACGACGTGCTTACTTATATCTGATTTTGATCATTTATTTATTTTCAAGGCCTCACGTCTGCGAGATATGTGGGAAAGCATTTTCACAATACACTGGGTTAAAAACGCATCGTAATGTACAGTGAGCACTTGTCTGTTTTGCCTTGTTATATCTTCATGGCTTATGTTCTTGGATCAGTACCAAGGAACGACCTTACAAATGCAACGTCTGTGTCGCATCATTCAGCGACCCTTCTTCCTGTGCCAGGCATCGTAGGGAGACCCACCTGAACCCTGGTGGTCACAAATGTTTTTATCCCGGATGCAGGACCAGGTATGCTTTTGTTGTTCAACAAGTCTTTTCATCTTTCTCACAAATTCTAGCATTAAACGTCGTTCGTGTTTCATGAGACACCTGAAACAAAAGCATGGTGTGGACACTGCGAATATCAAGGTTGAACCAGATTTGCCAGAGTTTGGCGGTGACCTGTACACCCTTTCGTACCCTGAAAGTTCTGCGCCGTCGCCAGGTTCCGACTCTTCTGTTGATGTCATCTCAGAGGAGAATTACGGTATGCATATGACCAGAGGGACCGTGCCAGAGCCGATCGATGGCCATGATGAATCAAAACCCCTCGATTCATCAATGAGTAAGGCCCCTCCCTACAATTGCAGTACACCTAGTGAGCACAATTTGCATAAGATATAAGCTTTTCACGAACAAATCTTTGTAGATGAATTGATGATAGCAACAGACCCAACAATTTCTATCTTCCCCGCTTCGCAAGTTGACTTGCCGCAGTCTTCGACGATTGATACCACAAACTATTTCGACAACCTGTACGCCGGTTATTATCAACCGATATACGAATACCCAGAATGGGCTGGAACCACACTTTCATCGCCTTTATGGTCAGCATGCTCCTCTCTTAGCCCTTCCCCGTCACCTCTCAGCCCCGAACAATCGCCCTCTGACTCGATGCCAGAGGTAATGGACGCTAACTATGCAGTTTTTGTACCTGTGCATCTCATGCAATACTACTACGCTCCTTTGGACTTTTAAATACCCACCTGATCGAATTCACTTTGTAACGACCTGCCTAATTTCCATACTGTAATTTTCATACTAGTTATATCGCTACTCTGCAATGTTTAATGAATACCTTGCTCGTTGAGAGCGCCAAGTACGAATTGATCGTCAAGTACGTTTTACATAAGTGCTCGAGTGCTCAAACTTTAAGCGTTGTGTTCAGCACCGTTTACGAAAAATTCACCCACGTGGCAACCAGTGCCAAAAATTTGTGGATTGCAGCAACTGAATCGGAAAGCTCTAAAGAAGAGCTGCATGTTACTGTTATCTGCACAGTCCAGTCTTCCTTTTTGTTTCCATCCATCTTACTCCAGCTAATCGTAGCGAAATGCTTGCTTCCCCCTTATACCCCACAACGTCCTTCTCGCCCCACAAACCTTCGGACGAGTCGCCTCAATACCGTCCTGCGAAGGATATGGAGGCGTTTAACAGTCTTCTACCGCCTGCTATAGAATTCGTCGAAGGTTCGTCTTCTGGCACTCTGATACTGGGCGAGGGGAAGTACGAACCCATCAACGCATCACCCAAGGCAAAGGTTGAGGTGAGATCTCAGTCTCCCCCCATGCTTATACTCAGATGCCAGGGCCACGTATCTCACAGAGGCGCGTTTTTGATTTTATACAGCCTCTGCCTTCACCATCCGCGAAAGCACGCAAAAATAGTGTTCCCAGCTCTACGTCCGACTTATCTTCTCTATACACGGGCGCGATTGATACGACGTGGCCACTGCAAGCCCGTGTGGGCTGTGGATTCAACAACATCGGCAATACATGTTTCTTGAATAGCGCCCTCCAATGTCTTATCTATACTCCTCCGCTGGTTAGAATGTTGACGATGCATCCCCAACCCTGTACGTGAATTTGACTATGGTGTTCAATAGTGTTTGTCTTATTTGCGTTGAACAGGTAGGATAAAAGGCTTTTGCATGGCGTGTGCTCTACGCCAGACGATGTTAGACAGCCGCCACAAAGCACACTCGTTCACGCCATATTTGATTACCACCAAGCTGCAACGTACGTTTCTTGTCAAACTACCTATTTTTCTATTGCCTCTGATTACGGCCATCACAGTGATAGCCAAGCATATGCGAAGAGGAAGACAAGAAGATTCACACGAATTCCTTAGATACGCCATCGACGCGCTGCAAAAGTCGTGTTTGGCCAACTACCCACCGTAAGCCTGAGCGTTTGTTCCAACAGCAAGGTTAAGGATTGACAGTTTGGCTTACAGAAAAATAGATCCTAAACTCGCAGAGACAACATGGGTGCATAAGATTTTCGGAGGACGTCTACGCTCGCGCGTTACTTGTCAAGAATGCGGATTCCACAGCGACACTTTCGACCGGATTCTCGATCTCAGTATCGACATTTATACGTTGAATGCTGTTCGGGACGCGCTTCGCAAATTCGTGGCTGTTGATCACTTGAAGGGTGCAAACAAATATAAATGCGAAAAGTGGGTAAGCTTCATTTTGAATAAAGGCGTTTTGCTTATCTGGTTCATCAGGTGCAAGAAATTCGTTGCCGCGGAAAAGCAGTTCACAATTCACGAGGCACCCGCCGTCCTGACAATACATCTGAAAAGGTTTACGCCGATGGGCCGAAAAGTGGGTCACGCAGTCAAATATGACGACAAATTGTTGCTGCAACCCTATATGAGCGAGTCGACATACGGACCTACCTATTCCCTTTACGCGATTATATCCCATGCAGGCGGTGGACCGAACTCCGGCCATTATTATGCGCACATAAAGGACGGGACTGGGCACTGGCATGAGATGAATGATGAAGCGGTCACGAGGCATTACAACTCTCCACTTTCGATGAAAAATGCATATGTCTTGTTCTACGTACGAGACAAAGGCCAGGCTTTAGAGTCCGCGATCTCACTCCCTGCGCGCCAGCCGCAAGAACGAGCTGTTTCGAAGAACGGTGTCGTTGCGAATATGAAAAAACGCAAAATCATTGAGAGTGAGGACGAAAATGAAGACACGGGCGTTCCAGCACCACCATCGACACCATTCATTGGTCCACGACTACCATCCCCATCGGTGACGACATCTCCGACGAGCGAATCTAACAAAAAACAGAAGCTTGAATCAGCCGATCGCCAGGCCCAAGTTCTGAAGCAGAAGATACAGGCTGTAACAGGTGGCTCTGCTCTTCAGAGTCTTGCGCAGTACGGTGAAGATGACGAGGATGAGGATGAGGATGAGGCTAGTTCTAAGGAGGAGGCTGAAAAAGTCAAGGAGAAATTGCCGGTCATTCTTCCCCCTGCCATACCCGCTATCCCTCCAAGTAATTTCTACGGCAAGTCTTCACAAGGCAACGTTACGACAGAGCAAAAGCGGAAGTCCCTGGATGGAGATGGAGACCGAAGAAATAGTGGTGGTTTCAAGCCGTTGACATTTTCTTCAAATCGGTCCCCAGATGGGTTCAGACGGAAGAAACATTTCAATAGTGGTGGTAATCCCTACAGTCGCCTGAAAGGTAGTAACAACCTCGATCGAAGGGAGAACACGCCCATTCAATACGGTAAAAAGAGAAAGAGGAGCATATTTTGAGGACTGTAGTAAAGTGCAAACCTTTTGCCACGGTTGTGATGATTATGATACCGCGAGCGAATGTTCTGTATTGTTGTACTGATGTCATTCGGACGCTCCTTAGATAATAGATTATTGTGATATATATAATTCTTGCTACAACTTGGCCTTGGGTAGATCTGTGGTGAAGGTTGTGGTATTGAGGTTTGAGTCGCGGCCGTCTTCCCACCATACGACAGTTACGGTGATATCGTCTCTATATCTGCGGGAATACGGTGCAGGAATGCTAAGTAATTTACGAAGTCCAAGCGAGTCCGCGCCGCCGAGTGCGTTACGTATGAGATGTGAGCTCAGGTTATCGTCAACAAAAGCCCATGACGGCCCGCTAGACATAGAAGGTTTAATCTTCCCTTCTACAGTTGGCGATCCAGAAGATGTTGGAACGAGATTGTTTAGCTGTGACTGGGAGATCGTTCCTTTCAATCCTGCAAGGTGACCGCCCACTAGTGCAACCACCTCCTCAGACGAGAGTCGGTCCCAAAGACCTAGATCCGTAACCATCAGTGGAAAGAAAGTACACCATTCAGTAAATGCACGTACCGTCTGTTGCAAGAACTATAAAGCGAAGAGCAGATTTTTGGGGCTGTGATGGCAAGGGAGGCAATGGAAGGAACGGCAATTTCCTGTGGGTCACCACGGGTCGTGCAGTAACATATGGGGGAGTTTTCAAGGGTCCTGGCCATGCCCGCATTTTACCTTCCATGAATGTATCGGAGAGACTGGGCGTGTAATAGAAGTGAGCATATGGGAAAATCATTCAATACAAGGAAACTCGCAGTTTTTGTACTTCTGACGACCACTTGTAACGAGCGTCGCCAAAGGCTCTTGCTGGCTCTAAACCACCGAGTACACGTCCGTTCCGGATGACTGAATCAGCTTCGTCAGGCGGATGTTCCGATTTTATCCTGCAAGACGTGCTCAGCCGGTTTCATGGTACAATGAAGAACAATCCCACCTCGCAACTTCGTTCTCATTGCGTCCAGTTTGGTCCTCACTCAGGACTTCAACTTTCCATGAACCTTTACCGTCCATACCTTCTTCCCAGATGCCGGCAACCGCACGACTATCACCCGTACATGCGACATAGAGGTTTTGGTTGGCGGTGTCCACCACGGCCAGTAATGCGCAACTACCTAATTTCATTGATAATGTGTCGGTACTTGCCATACAGGAACAATACGAATAGAACATACCAGATAGGGCAGGTTGCATTGTTTCGAGAGCCATGGGATGTTTACTCAAGTCTAGGGACGTTCCCTTAACTGAGTTTGTTGCTTCAAGTTCAGCCTTGAGAAGACGCAGAGGTGCATTGGTTATTTCAGAGTCAAGTCTGGAAAATGCAGATTGTATTGCCAGTGCAAAGTATTTCGGGTCTGCATCAAGTGAAACTGGACTTGCAACGGAAGACCAGGACAATGATTTCAGTTGTTGCAATTTAGAAGGTTTAGGAACGACAAGATATGGTTCCTTGATCAAGGAAGATATCTCTGTTCCGACAGCAGGCAGAAGGACCTGTGACAGTAAATGGGAGGTATGAAGGCCGGAGTGGCCATCCATGACTGCGAAGAATAGCAAATCACCGGACGTAGAATCAGATGCATCCCTCTCTACTATTGCATTAGCACTAGCGTCTTCGATTGGATCATTCGAAGATAAGGATGCCGTTGTGCGATTCCAGATAATTCCGCCTGGCCGCCGAGTAGTCTTCAACACCGCGTTCTCTCTCAGCCGAGCATCAACTTCTTCACTAGGAATCATTGTAACTGGCCTCGTGGATTCCGTTCGTTGTCCGTCTGGACTACGTTCCCTGATAGTCAAGTCGAATACTGGGAGTTTCGGTTTGGAATAAGTGTTATACAGATAGGCTGACCCTCCAACACCAAAAACTGTAACAGCTAGTGGTTTCAATCCGCGACGAAGCATGAGTTTCCCGCCTGATAATCGGTTATTCCAAGTTGGTTTAGTTTGTAGAGGTCAACATACGAAAAGAAGGATGGCTCAGTACAATGGACCACGGCTTTGGTGGTTTGGTGCGTCGCGTTCGTTTGCGATATCGGAGTGGTCGTTTTGCAACAAGTACTACGCGCGTGCTTCGGCTCGAGTCATTATTTGTCTGGTCCACACACTGGCACTCGTTCGCTCACATGCTTGGGGCCTTCCGAACTGCCTTGAACGCCCTCAAATAAGACGTGACTTGCACAGTTGCAGACGCTCAGCAGGCTTGTGCGGAGTCGCCGACTCTCTTATCTTCTCACTTCCTGTCGATCCAGGCTTCCAATATCCCTACTAAAACGACTAATGGCCGTCTACAAGGGCGTACTCTGCTCCTGTCGGCATAGCGAACTACATCAATGTTGCACGATGAACTGAAGACAATACGGATCAAGCTTCGATCACAAGCATGGTCAAGTCCGTAGACGCGGTGCTTCGCGTTCATCCCTCTCATTAATAATTGAGTTGTCAAATCTGATAGCAATACTAGCGATTGGCTTCCAAGGAACAGAGTATAGACGAGCTGCAGAAGCGACCATTATTCACAGGATACTCAGAAATTTCGAGCGGTTGCCTTAGTGCCTAGGAACCTTGAGTGCATATACGGTTTGCATACCTATTCCATAATGCGCGTTTCAACGTATTTACCGATGGAATGATCAAACAGAATGAGGGGTCATTCATTGTATCCCTCCTCCGTACAAAGAGCATCTAATCTCTTGCCTGATATATCATGTTGACGGCAAGTACAAGTACCAAGTGAGTAGTGAGTTACATTCCGATGGTAAGGTCGTGCTCACCACCCTACAGAGATCCAAGCCTACCTCCGGTCCGGTTTGATTCAAGCGAATCTCGTCAGGTTTTGCGTCGCCAAAATGATGATGCTGTGAATTAAATCGGGTTTGATGGAGCGGCTACGTGAGAGAATTAGTCTCTGAGTCTCTCTCTGTAAGTAAGTAGTTCGCGTCGTCGCGACTTGCAAGCTGGCACTTGTGTCCTTGCCATTGTCTCAGTCCATTTTTTCCACTCGTTTTGAATTAATTTGCTCCCCCTTATTCTTGAGCGCGGATTCGATGTCATCACCAGCACAATATACTGTCTTGGATGATAGAAACTTTCAGTATCAGTCCAACCTCTGGGGATTCCTGGATAATCTCCCCGATGCTTATGATGCTACACTCTCATTCACAACGGAAGTGGCCAACGCTACGATAAACTTCTCAGGTTGGTGCCAATCTTCTTACTACTAGGACTGTTATCATTGTAGACATCAGGTTTGCGAGGTTTTGTATTTGGCGCGTTTGGTCAATCTATGGTTCATGGGAGACCCTCTGCAAACTTCTACTTGGACGGCAAATTCGTCAGTAACGGCACTGCACCATTGGTTAGCGTTGACACCTATAACCAATTGTATTATGATACCGGTAACCTGTCAACTGGAGACCATCAAATCGTCGTCGAGAATACTGTACATGGACCCACACTGTTCCTCGATTACCTACGTTTTATCCCGCCCAGCACTACGACTACTAGTAGCTCGCTGACGGCGGTAATGGTGACGACGATGCCATCTCAACTGGCCACAGGCAGCTCCGTTGCCTCTTCGACTACTAGTAGCTTACCGACGGTGGTAATGGTGACGACGATGCCATCCCAACTCGCCACAGGCAGCTCCGGTGCCTCTTCGAAAGGTGCTCCTGTAGGCGTCATTGTCGGTGGTATTGTAGGAGGAATCGCATTACTTGGCATGATCGCTTTTGCAGCCTTCCTCGTTATTAGACGAAGACGCCACGATGATGCCGACCCTTATTTTTATAAATCGGTAACTCCTAAAGACCTTCTTGAATCAGGTCGGCTTAATTTCCAGTTTTGAAACTACATATTTCAAACTCAAGATATTTGCTATAGAACTACTAGGATCAAGACCCCCACCATCCGGTGCAATTGTCTCACCCTTCCCTCCTTCAGAACAATCGCAGGTAGGGTCTTCGTCAAAATCCAACAATCGCTCTTCTCTAGCTTTTGACATCGGCTTCCAGCGGCCGGCGTATGGGTATCCATCAACAGCGAGTATCGTCACGTCGTCTGGTGTGATGCCATCTCCTTTAGAACTATCAGATTCAGATCGCTCAGGTCCATCCGGTGGTCCGTTGATATCAATGAGAGAGGCGATGGTGGCCCCTCAAGCTGCTGAGCGAATATCCACTCGACAGGAGACGGATTCTGGTATACGATTCAGTGAAGCGGGGTCATCGCATTTACCACCGATAGAGGATGTTCCACCAGAATACTCAGAAAGGTGATGCAAGTGGGAGATGTAAAATTTGGTTGTCCATGGCTTGGAAGTTCTATTCTCGTGCATCTCCATTAGCTACTACAGGTTGCTTTACGCAAGTTTTTTAAATCCTGCTATGATAAATTTCTTCAAACCACACAGATAGTGTTCGTCGCTCCTTTGGTCTACTGTACTGTAAAGCGCAGCTGCTAATAATATATGGCGCGTGCTTGCTAGAGTCGCCAGTCGGGCGACTTGAGTGGATTTTGCGCGAAAATCCAAACAGAGTTGAGCTTGGAAAGACCTGATGAATGGGCAGTTGCCTACTAATCACCATGAATAAATGGTCTGGTTAGCTGGGCAATAATTGGCAGTTATCACCATCAGCAACCTCTAGTAGTTTTTGCTGTGGCAACTTTGTCTCGCAGCCTCAACAGCGTCCCACTGGAAGTCACTAGTACCCGAAAAAGTTGGAGCGTCGCCGGTATTCCGCACAAAAGAAAACTGCTGTTTATGTTTTGTATCACGGCGCGCAGGACGTTCATGCTGATTTCTGTTTAATCATTTAACGCACTCGACTCGTGAATGGCCTTTTCGGACTGTTGATAAAGTTGTAAAGTAAAACGCGTTTTACGACCGATGATGGGAACAGCCACACGGGCACTGCTTGTTTGCAATTGGTGAAGTCTGGACGCCCTCAATCTCAGTACATTCCTTCCATTCGATTTTGGAGATTGGTTTCTCCCCTTCCTATTTCTGAGCGCGGGACTCGATGTCGACGTCAGACCAATACGCTGTCCTTGACGACAGAAACACCAACTTTGAGTACCAATCCGGCCTCTGGGGAAACCAGGACAATATCTCCAATGCTTACGATAATACGCTCTCATTCACAACGGCAATAGCAAATGTTACTATAAGCTTCTCAGGTGAGTGCCCATCTTCCAACTTCTAGGGCTATCATCATGGCAGATGCACAGGATCGCATGCCTTTGTCTACGGTGTGCTTGGTCAATCCTCGAATTTTGGGAGACCCACTGTCAAGTTTTATTTGGATGGCAGCTTGAACGCTTGGGGCACTGCACCTTTGGTCACCGCCGACACCTATAACCAATTGTATTATGACACCGGTGCTCTGTCGAGCGGAGACCACCAAATCATAGTCGAGAATACTGTAAACGGAACCACTTTGTTCCTCGACTACCTGTATTTTGTCCCATCAAGCACTACAACAACCTCTCTGACGGTGGTGACGGTGACGGAGATACCACCCCAACTAGCCACAGGCAGCCCTGGTTCTTCTTCGAAAAGTGTTCCTGTAGGCGCCATTGTCGGTGGTATTATAGGAGGAATCGCATTACTTGGCGTAATTGCTATTGCTGCCTTCTTCATTATTAGACGAAGGCGTGGTTCCACGCCATATTATTACAAAACTGTATCTCCTTCAGATCTTCTTGAATCAGGTTGGCATTATTTCAAGTTTCGAGGCTATAAATTCCAACTCAGATATTCGCTGTAGAACTACCAGAATCAAAACCTCCGCCGTCTGCTGCATCAGTCACCTCGTCCTTCCCTCCAGAAGGGTCGCGGGCAAGACCTTCGTCTGATTACGATATTCTCTCTCCTCTAGCCTTCCCGCAGCGGCAACCCTCGTCCGATGTGGGGTACGTGTATCCGCCAACCCCGGGTGTCGCCACGTCGGGTGTGGTATCGTCCGCTTTGGATCGATCAGATTCAGGTCACTCAGGCTCATCCATCCGTCCGCTAATACTATCAAGGAAAGCGGCAATGGCAGCTCAAGACGCTCAGCCAGTGCCCGTCCGGCAGGAGACGGATTCTGGTGTACGATTCGGTGAAGCAGGGCCATCGCATTTACCACAGGTAGAGGATATTCCACCAGAATACTCAGAAAGATGACGCAAGCAGGAGATTGTAATATTTGATTGTACACGGACCATTTACGCTTGAAATTTTACTCGGACGGTGCATTACGAGTTAGCTTCATCCTCGCTACGAATTGTTCTACGTTATTTAATTTGAATCGTGCTTTGATAAACCTTTTCAAGCCACCCACACGCTGTTTGGAATCGGATCATGAACTTCTTTATTATAAGTACTGCAAGTTGAGACATCCAGAGATGATGGCTCGATATAGTACTGGGAAAATGTTCGTCGGTTCCAGCCAGACTGGAAGTTACTGCTTCTGGCCTTTAGCGCATTGTGAGTGAGTTGCAGGTCTATTCTCCAACACTTCAATCAGATCGAAACAAAATCTCACGTTCAGATAAGGTTCATTGTCAGTCGGAGTTCCCCCAACGTGGTGGTTCCTAAGACGATTTGAATGGACTTGTTCGGAAAATCCCAAATCTACTTGAGTTGAGCATGGCTTGGTACACCATGCCAACTTGCGCGGGCAATGCCATGACTGTTCATTTATCATGAATGGAAGATAACTTGATTGAGGGGCTAGATTTAGTATTGATACAACAACGATGTGGAATGACCGTATCACAATCCACCGAATGCCATCAATTTCGTATTCATGTAGTCTTCGATCCCATGGCCACCCTCGCGGCCTCGATTTGATCTATGAGGCCATGCGGAATGAGGTGACGAGGAACAAAACTCACCTAGTCCACTCTCCTTGACACCACCAAATGGAATCACAGCCTGACTGATGAGCCCTGTGTTGATGCCAACCATACCGACTTGGAGACTTTCTGCAACTCTCCAGGCTCTTCCAACATCTCTCGAATAGAAGTAACCGGCTAATCCAACGTCCGTGTTGTTCGCCATTTCGATGACCTCCTTTTCGGTTTCAAACTTCGTCAGTGCCGCGACAGGTCCGAAAGTCTCCTCCTGTGAAAAGAATGTATCGGGAGGAACGTCGGACAATATCGTCGGCGCGAAGAACGACCCTGGTGATGACACTCTCCGACCACCGACGAGAACCTGTGCACCTTTCGAAACTGCATCATTAACGTGTCGCTCGACCTTGGAAACCGCTTTTTCGTGAATTAACGGTCCATGGGTTCTGGAAGAATTTCAAGCAAATTATGAAGCAACACGCCTGCATGTGACGTACGTATCGGGTTTAAGTCCATCCCCAACTTTGAAAGCAGCAACCTTCTCTGAAAGTCTTGATGCGAATTCAGCATAAACAGAGGCTTGTACGAATATTCTGTTGGCACATATGCAAGTCTGGCCAGATCCCCGGAATTTGCACACAAGGGCACCTTGGATTATTTTAACAGATCTGAAGAAACACCATAGGGATTTGTCTCATACCTTCCACGGCCGCAGCGACATCAGCGTCATCGAATACTATGAACGGAGCATTTCCTCCTGCTTCAATGGAAACCCTGGAAGAAAAGTAGGGGTATATCAGCTTGAAGACTCCAAGACATGACCTCTGTGTCTTACTTCTTCATCGTACTCGCGGCCATTCCATAAAGCAACTTTCCAACGGCAGTACTTCCCGTGAAGGAAACCTTTTTAACGATCTTGCTTTCGCACATCTCCTTGCCAACCTCGCCTACATTCTTCTGAGTCGTCACAACGTTAATCACTCCGTCAGGAACTCCCGCTCGTTTCGCCAACTAAACAGAGGATGAAACATCATTGTACAGAGGATTTACACGAACAATACCTCTGTGAGAGCCAAGGATGAAAAGGGTGTTTCTGGTGGGGGTTTGATAACCTGTCATTCGTAAAAAAGTTCGTAATAACTTCTCTCTGCCGAAGACTGAACATGCGTACGGCTGTACAGCCTGCAGCTAATGCTGGACCCAGCTTGCGAGTAATCATCGCGGAAGGAAAATTCCAAGGAGTGAGAATTGAGCTATGTGATCGAAATTGTCAATCTGGGTGCGGCCAAACTGGGGAAGGAACGTACACAACACCTGAAATAGCCTGTGAGACGAGTCAATAAACCATAAATCATGGAACTCACCAATAGGTTGTTTTATCACTACATTTCTGATGTTTGGTATGGATGCCGGGATAATCTCTGGAACACAGATATTCAAAAACGAGGTTAGCAAGATCAGTGGATGATATATATACCGCCGTATGTTCGAACAGCTTCTTCAGCTGTGAGAGTCGTTGAGCTCAGACGCTAAAAGCATGTAAGTCGCACGACAGACCGAACCACTGAGTCACTCTGTTAGCCGTATTCCACAAAAACCTCAAAGGAGACTAACCTCTAGGAATGAAGCGCTATATGTATTCTCTCCCTAAACCCTGGACGTCAGTTCTGAGCCAGGTAAGAAATATGCATTCAATACCTGGGCTTCTTTTAAGGTTTTCCCATTCTCAAGTGTCTGCCAAAAGAGATGGATTTGCAACTCAATTAGCATTGATAGCAGCGACCCACGATTATGCGGGCCAGATCGTCTGCATGCTGTTGCATGAGTCCAAAAAATTTCATGAGTATGTCGTGTCGATACTCAAAGCGAGAGTCGTTTGTTCAATTGCAGACATTAATTCAGGGATTCGCAGACCTTTGCCGTGGTGGTAC
>QLOR01000936.1:0-48491 GCA_003313825.1 Sarcodon aspratus
CACCGGAAGTATCTACTGATGCCTTCGTATGAATGGGATTGTCGGACTTGGAGGTGGACGATCCAGGAGATATCGGATCGCCTACATACAAAGTCACCCCCATGATATTCGGACATGTAACTCACCCCCAACAATAAGTCAAATGGAGGTGAGCAACGACAGACACGGAGCTGTCAGTCCGGATTCTATTTTGAAAATCACATCGCTACCACCGACGATGTTTTTCCCAGCTTTTGGGGGAATACCAAATCTAAAAAAGGGAATAGGAGCCCGACGAAACCATCTATAAGAATGACCTCGGAACACTCTCCAATGACGGATTGTACTATAACACCGCGCCTGTTTCCACCTTTACATCATCAAGGCAGGGTAATGAGAGGCGTACCGCAAGTTGGAGACCTGATAATCACAACACCCGCCCGTGCCATCAAGTCCAATCAACCTGATGTGGGGGGGGGGGTTCAAATGCAAACAAAAAAAGGGTAGACGTTACCTGATCTAAACATTCCCCAATACCGCCATGAAGATCAGGACGCTGGACTTGACTAACTGAACCGGAGCAAAGATTCCGGTAATCGGTTTGCTACCTACAGGCTCCGACGGAAAGCGAGTGGGTTCCAGCAAATTTTCAAATGGCGACAATCGCAGGAATCCTTGATCAGGAGTCATTGTGAAGAGGTTTCAACGCGAAATAATCATTGTAGACGAGATCAGAAAGGCGACTGGAAAAGCGTGGCTAGACCGCATCCGTGCATAAATGTCAATATGAAGACCGACCACTGTCAGTGACGGCGATTCACCGTGACAGCGATTCGGACGTGGCGCTATGTAATGCCGCATTTGGTATTTGTTTGGTTTAGTGGAATTTGCCAAATAGGCGGGGCTATATAGAACGGAGCGGGGCTTTACAACGTGTACTTTGTTCGTTCGTCGAAAACCGCAATTCGTCTTGTGGATACACAGCACTTGAGGGGGGTCGCACCACTTAAAAAACTGGCGCTTTCTGAGCTAGTATCTAGACAGACCTACTCAAACATCTCTTCAACAAAACACAATCGATCCTGAGTGTTGGGCGTTTACTTAGACCAGCGGTAGATACCGCATCATCCCCGTCATCCCGCAGGATGTTACAATGATATCAGGCTTGGAATTCTTCGGGTATCTAAGGTTATCCCGAGTCATCATCAAGAATCATACGAAATTTTAAACATGAAATATCATTATTACCTACAAGTCCTTGAACACAAAGAAGCACAGTTTCCACGCTAGTATTAGTCGATTTTCATATGTGAGGTACAGTAAATTTCTTCGACTATTTTGCACAGTTTTTGCAAATTCTCCTAGGAATGCATGTGATCATCGTCCTCAGTGACACGGGAACGAGGGTCCTGGAGCCTTGGGTTGGAGAGAGCTCCATCGACTCGCATTACGAATGTAGTAAAATTAACGCATCGATTGAAAGCAGCGTTGTTATCGCATAAACTGAACTGAATGTTATCCAACTGGCCTATTTACAAATCGCAGGGCGAAGAACACGTGCCTGGTGGTAGAGTTCAAGTTGCAATGACACTGGGGTCGGAATTCACAAGGAATCACGTTGATAAAACCTAAAACAAGTTAGCCAAGGGCTTTGGATAGTAGATGAAAGCGCCGAACTGCCAAGATCTTGCTCGCTTATCCGCACTTCAAGTGGATCACCGGCGGCTGGACTCACCCCCTAAACTGGAACAGCATTGAACTCGGCGGAAAAAGGCAAAAAGGAAGACTATATGACCCATCTGACTCCTATTATTAGAAGCCTAACCATGCAGACGCCAAGTCTATTCGAATGAATTGCATGCCGTTCCAATCTATCTAAGCGATATGCATCCCCCAAACTTCTTTCGCGCTGATGCATCCATCTCTTTCTTCACACTTCTGAAAGCTCTCCACCATGCTCTTCCAACCATTTCAGCCGCCCATCTCTCCTCTGAATCACGTTCTATCGCTACGATGCCCTCAATGTCAACTGTTTCCCACAGCGCCCAATACTTTCTCAACAAAAACTGCCACCACTTTGCGACCTTGACAGCTTTCTCGACACCGGTATCTCCTGACAACGCGCTATCCACGCAGTCCACCAGAAACTTTCCAAAATAATTGACATCCCGCTGATTCGGAGGATGCTCCCTAAATCCTTCCACCCATTTTCCAATAACCGTTTGTACGTCATCTGTATCACATATAACAAGCTTCTCCCCTTTCTTATTTCCTTGTCGTTTCAAAACCTGTTGTTCAGCGAATACGGCCTTGGGAAATGGTGGCTTGTTTAGGTATGGCGACCGAGCCTTTCGCTTGATGGGCTTGATGATAGCTCGCGGTTCCACTCCGGCAACAGGAAGAAACCCAACTTTTTTCGCAACCTTAGCGCCAGCTAGCTGTTCTCGTTTGATATCTGTGGGGAGCACTGAAAATACTTCGGGATCGATCCCCAACAAACGCAGCTCGTCGTCAGAAATATCGACAGAAAGGTATGATGGGCCTATACGCTTGCCAGCAGCCTTGGACTGGTCCAGTGAGACTAAGGATTTGTTCTTAGGTGCTAGTTGTTGTGCCATCGGCTTGACGTTCGTTCCCAACCTTGTTCTAGATCCTTGGACGACATTGCGCAAGGGGGGCTCCGAGTGTCTTCCTGAATCAGTAGAAGCCGAACCTCGCATTTGATCGAGAGCAGGGGAAAGCGACCGGCGTTTATACTCTGCATCCAATTCCTGTTTTAGTTCGTCAGGTAATGCATCATAAACAGACATGTCAACTTGAGAGAAAGAGGGGAGATCGAGGTCAATGGGAGTAGAAAAAGCTCGGCCTTTGCCTTTATCCACCGCATGTCCAATCGACGCCGTAAAGCTCTTATCTTGTGAAGAAGGAGGGTGAATCACGACTTCTGGGACAGACGACACATCCTTCTTCTGCATAGCTTTAAACGGGAGGACTGCTTGTCCACTTTCCAATGCCAACGTCGACTTCTCAAGCTTCTGTATCTGTATTCCGATTCCTCGCAACTCTTTGGGGTCGAATTCAAAGCTCCGCAGTAGCCGCCAAGCATGTTCTCCAATAACATTTGCATCCTGAGTGGAGTAGAAACCGGGTCCCAGCAGCTGCGACGTCTTATTGAACATTTCACAGATACCATGGCCGAGAAACTAAATCGATGTGAAATGAGCTAAACCCAAGGAATTAGGATGGTAACGGACTTTGGGGGGTTCTACAGGAGCGCTTGGATCCCGCTTCATGACTTTCAGTGTGATCGACTTGCCTCGCACACCTTCATCGACGAGCCTCTTGGAGACTTCTTCCGATAGCTGATATATGAATTTTTCAACTTCAGCATCGTCATTAAATCGAATGCCGTACTGGTTCAGATCAATATTACTCCATAAGAAAAATACGGAAAGTCAATGACTCACATTGATCTCACAAGAAACAGACTTTCGAGGTTTATCCGAAGTCAAAACCTTATCATCTATTCCCCTTAAAGCGTTGTATAAGGTCTCCCCTGTGCCTTTGCCCAAAGCGTCACATAGTATGCTCTTGCTCTTCTTCACCAAATCTCCCAACTTTGTGGCACCAAGTTTTTCTTCTGCTTTCTGACGTATGGAATGTCCAAAACCATGCAAATCCTTGATATCCAGAGGGTCCATGATTGTTCGAACGTCTCCAGGAACCAAATGGAATGATCCAGCAGGTTTAGCCTTCTTAGTGGCCAACCGGGCAAGCATGATATTGTGTGAAATTCCAATACTCACTAGGATTTCGTCATAACCGTGATCCAGAATCAATTATGCTTTATCGACTAACCTTCACAGGCTGTTTCCTGTCTCACCAATGCGCGGATAGATTCAGCATATTCCTTTATGGACTGCTGCGGATTCGTGGAAGACGTGGTGTTTATAGCGTTCGTGACATCTATGAGTGCCTCGTCGACAGAAACTGCCTGGAGGTCATCGGCATGGGCCATCAATATAGTGTAGAACTTCAATGAGAAATCTCGGTATCTGGTGGAAGAATAAGGCAGGCAGCGGTAGATAATCATGCACAAATTACTTTTGGAATTCGTAAGGAATCGTTTGAACTTCTGGACATAATTTCCGTGCTTGCTGAAGACTAATTTGTCCGGACATCAGGTTCTGTATTATGATCAAAATTATGAAACGCCAACCTCATTCCATTCTTGATACAAAAATTTCGGGCCTCGTAGCTGGCACTTGCAATTTCACTTGTACTCGACTCTCCACCCTGATTGCCTTGAGAATGACATACAACCACAGGTTTTCCTCGCAGACCTGGACGGTCGACAAGGCCGGCAGACACGAAGAATGAATCAAAATCGCAATGCATGATAATGCGTCCATCATCTTTGTCTTTCTCCTTGCCTTTCTTTGAAGATGGTTTCATCACAAGTTCTGAACCTCTCATGCTTACATCTTGCCCGCGTAGAATTGATGTAGTATTCGCAGTTAAACCTTGTTCTGCGCGTTCTTGAGCCTCCTGGACTAGTTTTTTCAACTCTGCTTTCCAGGTAGATAGGTGATGGAGTCGAGAGTTCTTGTAATAGCCTTCGATAAAATCTGGTGCAGCAGAAGTATGGGCTGCTCTCCATTCTGGGTTGGCCATGACACGTTCAGCATGAGGGTTTGATTCATACGCAGCATATCCAGGAATCTGGGCAGCTTGTTCAGCTGTAGCAGGGTCTGTAATATAAATCGTATCATCGTCGCTTCCAACATAAGCCGCTTGATGGTCTTCTATGGACACGTCTTCGTCCACTTGCTGTGGAGTTGGGCCGGGAAATAAAGGTTTCTGGGCCGTCTTTCTGGTACTTGCCTTAAGAGCGCGTTCCTCTGGTCGAAAAATAAAGTTCTGCCATGGCAATAGAATGCCGGATTTAACGCTTTCTACCAACCACTCTGGTCTTACGACTTTCATGTGCTTGAATTCGCGAATCTTTGCAGGTGTCAAGGAACAAGTGATTATATGAGTGCTACAAAGCATAATAAATTACTAGGTCCCAGTATCGCGAAAGGATGCACGCACACTAAGGCTTTCTTATCTAGGTAAGCATGGAAGACGCCGCCATGCTGAACAATCAGGTTGCGCAAGTCTTGAACAGAGGGTCTTGTAAAACCATTTATCTGAAACTTGAGCTCAATATTCTAGCACATGTCGACAAAGGCAGGACTTTCGTACATAGATAGCGAGACCCTGAAATATCTTAGGAGCACCCGAAGGCCGGCAGCCTGGATCGTCTAATGCAGCATTTTGAACCTGTAACTTGGCCCGTTTACGCGACATATACTGGCCAAAGCCACCGAATGACGAAGCCTTGTAGGCGTCCGTGTTCATGTAATCCTTCCCATTCTCGGGAGAATGGGCCCGCTTGAGGGCGGACCTGCTGGTGCTGGCTCCGAAGTCGTCCTCAGGAATGTCGAGCTCTTCGAGGGCTTGGAGGAAGGCGGGATCAGAGTCAAATAGATCCGACGATGCGCTCCCTACACGGGCGAGAGACTGAGCCATTGTTACTATCGAACAATCCCATCGAATGCCGGACGCTCTCCACTAGTGACTAAGAAAGTCGTTTTCCCAGGATCACGTTTTTTCTTACGACAGATTTAGTCAAGAGTTCAGTCTTGTCCTTGCGTCGTCGTTGTCGAACGCCTGCATCCTCAACAGATTATTGTGTATGGTGTCGTGCATTCTCTCCTAGTCAGCGTTTCTCTACGTAATGGCTTCCGATATCCTGACTCCGGCTTCGAGCCGAGAAGATAAAGCAACCGGTGGCCAGAGACACTATAATACAGCATAACCTGCCAGAGGTCCTGAGCTTTTCTCGTGAAAATCGACACCCTGCATATATCTTGCGAGAGTCAATTTTAGAAGTGTTTTGGGGGTTTGATAGAGCCTGCCGTTCTTTGATTGGAGATCGTAAGTATTAGTTATTAGTCGTTGGAGAATTCCGCACTCTCAATCACATTCAAGTCTCGGTGATTCCGTAACCTGGGGTTGGATGTGGGACAATACTGCCACATGACCCTGATAAGGCTTCATTCTGAACCATTTGGTCTGCTTGCTTTACTGTTAAACTCATCGATCTTGAGGTCGGCACTTCTGTCTTCCCGTCAAAGCCGAGTTCCCAAGCGTCTTATGCTCGAGGACCATGATAGTGCGTACTTCAAATAATTATTGAATTATGGGGTGGAAGTAATTAATATGATTATCTGTGGTTCACATCTTTAAGGTTGGGCTCCTCAACTACTACTTTACAGAGACGCATTCTTCGCCTATCACGCCCTAGGCACCGTCTCTTGCGACGCTGGCAATTATTTGACCCTGAATCCAGAAGCGAAAGAAAATCCACAAGTACATTTGACCTTCCGGTCAGGCCTCCTCATTCAATATTCAATTGTTAGCCTAGTACTACAACAACCGCGGGCACTCCGCATACCTCATCATGCCACCTCTCCACCACCACCACCACCACCACCATACCGACAAGACACGAAGACATGGTTGCTACAGTATCTCAATAGTTCATTGAACTCCAAAGATCGAATCAGTGAGGGCAAGATCCGGCAGAACCTCGTATTCACGTTCGCTCGTTGGGGCCGTGCTCCAATTCGGAATCGTGATTTCGTTGGGAGGAGGGGACTTAGATGTGGTGTGCAGGTGCAACTTTCATCGGCTCTTGAAACTCGATGAATTAGTCCTTGATTTATTTGATCTCGTGGGAGTCACCACCCACACCACTTCGGTCGTTTCTTTTCAAAGACTCCACTCGTGAAACAGGAGCCTACGAGCCTCTCGTGCAAAGGCATTTCGTCTCATACGCAAAACTTACTGTATTACTGTAAAAGTGGATTAAAATGTATAACTTAACCACCAAAGACTGGATCATAAACTTCCGCTTATGGCACTCGCTCGCTCCATGAGCCCTCTCACTCGTCGATTTAACTTCTCTGCTTCCTTCTTCCGCTCCCAAACCTGATGCACAGGCGTTTTCTTCCTCGGAAGCCAGCCTCTCCCACTCACAGTGGTCCCATCCGCTCGCTTCCTATTTAGGACCGAAAGATCCACAACGCGAGGTGAAGAGGAGAATTTGATGACGTCGCGATACAGGAGCTTCGTCTCCGTAGCTAGAGACCGCAATGTTGGAGGTGGACGCAGGGATTCTGTGTCAGAATTGTCGTCCTCGTCGTCTGTATCTGACAATCCAGATGGCTCGAGAGGGGGTGTAGGGGTTCGACCGGATGTGTCCGGAAGTGGAGGAAGGGCCTGAAGCTCCCGTAGTAAATCTTGTCCCTTGAGATACGAGTTCTCCGTTCGGAGGAACCGAACAGTACCCCGATACGCTTCAATCTAGACCATGATTGTTAGCAAATATCGACACCACACAAAACCCACCATTACCTGTTCAAGCAAGTATGACGTCTCAATGTTCCCTTCTATTTGGATCGTTTCCGTTTCTAACTGTTGTGTCGTAGATGCTGTATGACAAAATTGTAAGTATATATATGTAACACAAAACACAAAAATAATTGACATTGTCTTTCTTGTCCAGTAGTCATTGCCTTCAGCTTGACATTATCCTGTTCCAATGTATCCAAGTCCGATTGCAATTGTTCCATTGCTTCCTCGTATGAACGTTCCTGCTTCCTGGCCTTTGACAACTCGGATTCAAGATCTGAAATAGTATCAGCCTGTTTCTTGACAGTTTCCATACGCCGTTCCATGAGTTCAATCTTGACCGATGATTCCTGAATGTTCTGATCTTTCGCTTTTAAGTTGCGAACCAGGGCTTGAATTTCGTCGTTTAGCTGTACGACTTTGCGTTCAGCTTCGATGTTGATCGCAGTGCTGGCCTTGATTTCAGCAACTCGGACGACCCATGGGGGAGTTCCGGTTACTGAGGAGATGTTACACGACGAATGGCGTAGATAAGGAACATAAACTTACTCTTCATGATGTTGTCAGGTTCCATAGCCAGCGGTAACAGTGCGTTAGCCTTTTGTAGGACATGAGCCATGTAGTCCGTCACCCCTTGCCAAGGCGTGATGACATCCTTCTTGTCCTTATTCACCGTTGCGGTCGCCGTTTGTGCTACAAACGAAAGTACAGTATCGAACTGGAAGGCAGTCTTTGAACCCCTGACGTCGCTGAGATGCGGCATAATTTGTTGAGCGAGCTAAGAGACCGTCAAAATAAGCAAGTACACAATATGTGATTCCAATTCCAAGATGGGACCTACAGATATACCGAAGTTGATTAGCTCAGAGAAGCTATTGTTCAGCTCTTGAAGTTGGGCAACAAGATGAGGTTTCAGGGACGCAGAGTTTTGAATGAGGTCCTCGATCTTCTTCGTTAATTTCCTGATACGAAAGAAATAAGTGAGTCAGCTTATATTTAGAGGGAACTCACTTCGAATAGTTTTTACCATTCCTGCATTGATCTAATACCTTTTGCAGAGGATCAAACAGAGACACTGCAGGGTCAAAGTCGCCCATGTCAAGTAGGATGTCTATCACTAAAGAGTCAGCATTTGGAAGGGACAACAATAATAATGTAAACACTCGCCATCTTCCTTCATGACAGCTTCGATCGAGGTTTTGATTAATCCAAGAGACGCAGCAAAAATATCCAGATCATGATCAAATGATAGCGCATATCCTAATTCCCTCTCTCCTAGATCAAAGTCAAATCCTCCGAAGTACGTCTCCACAAGATGATCGAATTGTGCCTGCATCCTAGACATGACTTTCATATTAGCATACAGAGCCTCTCAAGAACGATGATGAGGTCTCACTTGATTATATCATTGACACATTCCATCTCCCTGAACTCTTCCCGTCGTAGAAGATCGATGTGCATATCAATCCTTTTCTCCATAGGGGATATTTCGGGATAGATGCGCCCAATATTTAAGAATGATTCCACATCGCAACGTCTCAAAATAGAGGCGAACCGCTTGCATAACGTAGACAGGCTCGACAGACGGCCTCTCATCTGATCTCAAGTTTGTCAACAAGATCATCATCACAACTTGAGGAATCATAAATACGCACTTCGCAAACTCCGACTAATACTTCAGATACGGATCCATTCAACGAATCCGGTAATCCATGCGTTTGCGCGACCACATTGTTGATTAAATCCGTTTTCGCAGCGAGACGCAGGAAGAACAGGTAGCAGTGCGTCGCATCGCTGTCAGTATCAATATATAGCTGAGGTAAATAAGGCTGAAATATTAAAAGTCAAGTGAGCTCATATAAGTGTAAATTGTACGAGATATACCTGGACAATTGTTAACAATTCTCTAATCTCTCTCGCCTCGATTGTCTTGACCTCCAATTCGATATGCTTAGCCTGATTTTTAGAAGCGGTGGACTGTAGCTTGAGGTTCAGCGACAACATGGCAGCCGTTTGGGACGCCGCAGATGCAGATTGTTGTTGAGCGGTCTGCGTTTCTGCACGCAAGGAATCCAATTCGCTAGACAAAACAATTACTAAAGAGACTCTCGGTAGATCTCGTACAAACACAAACCTTTGCAATTGCATCACGAGTTCCCTGAATTGAACGATAGTATTCTCGAGATCTTGACATGACTCTTCAAGAGACTCTATCTTGTGGGTATGATCACGTATCTGGGTATCTTTCAATTCTGAAAAAAAAAAAACAGTGAACCAGATTAGGACGTTTGTGATGAATCAAAGTTACCAATTTCATCCTGTAAAGATTTCTCGGTTTCCATGTGGTTCTCCTCCAGTTCATCATTCAGCTCTTTCAACGCCTCGAGATCTTCAATAGTGACCCGCATCTCTTCAATTTTCTTTCAAGGCCAGAGTTCAGTTCGAGTAAGAAGCTTGTACATGTTGTGAAACTTCACCTCGCTGAGCATGAGATTACGTTCAGTCAGCTGAACCAACATTTCCTCGGCACCTAATGCATCGTCCAACTGAAGTTTGAGGTCCTCTACTTGAGTCTCGGCGTTGGTGAGCATGATCAATGCAGATTCGTATTGTGCTGCAAGGTTTCGGCATTTGTGTCCGGTAAAAAAAACACGGACTCACATTGCAACTCTTCGAAACTTGCAACATCCTTTTCCATTTCCGAAATGCGTCTCCGCTGTTCATGATCAGTTTCTTGGAACATATCGCGTAGTTTAACCAACGCTTCCTTGAGTCTCTCGTTCTGTTTTTCCAGTTGTATATACGCCATAGAAGCCTTGATATTCGCCTCTGCGCTTCCGTCAGCTCCACCCCCGCCAGATCGCAGGACATCCGCCTCGACTTCAAGAACAGCCAGCTTCTCCTTGACCTCCTCCAGCTCAGCTTCAGCGATCTCTGCACGCTCTTCCGCCATCTCCTTGTCCAAGGTGGTCATCTCCAGCTGCTCCTGTGCATCAGCGACCCTGTTCACCTCCAGCGAAGACAATTGCTGCACATCGGACAGTTCGCGCCTTGTAGCTATCAGCTCTGTTTGGAGCGAATTCAATTTCGCCTGCAATTTCGGGCGGAGAGCAACAAAAGATTCAGCTTCAGATAACCTGGTTTCAAGTTCGCGCAGGTGTCGAGCATCGTCCGATCGTTTAACTTCCAATACTCGGACTTTTGCTCGCAGTTCTTGCAATTCCGTGTCATCCTGAATAGCCAGCAGAGGTGGATTTTCAGGAGGCGGTGGAGTGAGCGACTCGTTAATGATAGATGATGGTGGCCTCGGAGAAAGCTGTTTCGCAGATACGGATAGAGGTGATTCGGTAGGTAATGGTGGAGGTGGCGGACTAGAATGAGATGACGGCCTTCGGGATGATGTTTGTGTGGAGAGTGGAGAAGACGGTCGTCTTTGTGGGGCCACGGGTATAGTATAGCTACTATTTCCAAGCTTACGTGGAGATACGGGAGAGGGGCTCAGTGGCTGCTGAGCGGACGACTGAAACGATAGCGTAGACTTCGGGTGCAGAGTTAACGAAGGTAAGCGTTTTGAAGGAGAACCTAATCGAGGTTGAGTGCGCGATGGGTTCGGAGAGGCAGGTGATGAAGTGGAAGGTGTTGTCTGTTTCGAAGGACTTGCAGATCGCGTGTTGGTAGAAGTAGACCGGAGAGAGGCGGTACGAGTGATGCTCGCAGTTCGTTGATGCCCTAGGGGTGCTTTGACTTGCACAGGCGGTGCAGATCGCTACAAAACCCACATGAGTGATACGTGATCGAACACGAAGAAAACGGTAGAGTGATAAGTAAAACTCACGACAGGTTCCGGAACGATTTTCACTTGACTTGGTCGGATGAACACGCCGTAGTTTGGCTTGCAGGTAAAGTACTTGATGCCTTGCACAGTACCGTCATTTTTTCCGTTTGGTTCATTAAGCTCTATCCCGACCCACTTCCCCGACGAGAAAGACGTAGGGCCATAGAAACGAACGAGACCTCTTCCAACAGGTACGTCAACGACGGTCCCGATTACCGGCTCCGTCATCGTGTACGTTCAGCAATGTGAGTACGAATTAGATCCTACCAAACCTAGAACGCTTGAGATTAGAACGCATATACTATTCCAAAGAGCAATATATGCGGCGTGATGCACTAGTAGTACTACAGTACGTCACAGTGACCGCGTGGCACTCTTGATTAAGGTAGTGCCAAACATACACAATGTTTAGTAGACTTTTGGCATCAGGCTCCTAGGGGATCACGTTAGATCTCACTCTCGCCATCATTAAGCCCAGTCATTTAGTCGGAGATCTACTCTAAAATAGATCTTCAACCTTTCTTCTCCGACAAGTGTCGGCGCCACAGTTGGGATTGAACCTTGTGCCAAAACGGTGACTTGAAGCCTCATCTATCATGATAGCCAACTGGTGGCTACTCTATCTACTACCATCGGCTTGAAGAAACGCTGCAACCTACTCACTTCTACGGAAGGCGGCCGGCCAAATGTCGTCTAAGTCCCTGGATCTCGACAAACTCCTCAGCATCGAGGGTATTGATTCCAGCATCGAAAAACTGGAAGCTTTGCATGCACTTTTCAATTTAGACCTGATAGCCTCGGATGTCACCTTGTGCGATAATGCTCCAATCTTACTACATACTGCCATGGCATACAAAGACGAAGGAAATGCCCATTTCCAAAAGGCTTCGTACATCGCTGCTGCTATTTCATGGTCTCGTGGACTCAGGATTGAGCCAAGTAATGACCTCCTGCTTCTAAATAGATCTCTTGGATACCTCAAGATCGAGTGGTATGAGGCCGCTTTGCGCGATGCAGAGGCTGTCATTGCACGGTGTTCCGTCACAGAGAGTGTCGTGAAGGCATGTGGCCGCGCAGCGTGGGCGGAGTATGGTTTGGGTCTGTATGAGAAAGCTCTCATGAGATTCGAGCTGAACGACAGTGCTCTGCCTTCGACGCAATGGATTGCCCGGTGCAAACAGAGAATTCGTGAGCAGTCGAGTGGAATTTACGAGTGGGCTACACTTTTTGAAGAATGGCAGGTGAAATATAAGAAAGACTCGCTCCCTGTTCCACGGCTGGATATTGCAGACTATATTGGTCCCGTCGAAGTCGGGGTTATTGTTGAACGAGGTGGTGGCCGTGGTGTCGTAGCAACAAGGGATATCAAGTGTGGAGAATTACTAGTATGTTCTCCATTTGGTTTTATGATCTCACACTTACATTGAGGTTCTACGTTGGGAGGTTATGGCAAAGCCATTCGCGTCTATATTCCCTTCTGAAATTGTTTTTGTTGGCAAGACATGCAAAGATATTCTCATGCCCCGAGTTGTAGAGAAAATTATAGGCCGCCCAGAGTGTGCGGCTCTTGTCATGGACCTCTATGCAGGCGAAGGCTTCCCTCCTCCCCCAAACACATACCCTCCAACTATTACTGATAGTCCACTCGCGGTGCCACCACGCATAGATGTCAACTTCGCCTTAGACATTGCACGTATCAATGCTATCATTGCCGTCAATAGCTTCACGGATGACCCCCTTCATGAAGCTGAGTTCGAAATGAAGACAGCTGTCAATTCCCCAGCTGTATTGCATTCCCTTCCATCTCTATTCAACCATGCATGCTTCGCTAATGCTGTCCGGTATTCACTCGGAGACGTTATGGTCATACGCGCGAATCAAGATATTAGCCATGGGACAGAACTCACCGTTTCATATCATGAAGGCGCCGGCGGCAACCACCTCACACGGGGAAAGTCTCTCGCGTACCATATGGGCCATCATATTTGCGACTGTAAATTTTGTCAATTGGACAGGGCAGATGGAGATGAGGCTGTCCGCAAGCGAGAGGAACTGGTCTCAGACCATGTTCGCACCAAGGAAGCCTTGATCGGTAGCGGTCTTCATCTGTCCAGCACCATCATTGAGAACAACTATAAAGATTATATTCGTGCTATAGAAAGCACGTATGCACCCGGACGTGGATTTTTACGCCCTACGGCATTCTGGCTTCACATAGGTCTTGCTCAAGTGATTATGCAACGTGCTGTACATGAGCATCATGCAATGCTCTACGAAGATGCTCGACCCCATTTGTTTGCCGCTCTAGCGGCCGTTGGAATCGTTACGAAAAGAGTGCAAACTCATGATGGGACTTACCTTCCAATTGCATTAAACAATCTCCCTTCTACCGGGGCCCACGATTTCGCAATAATTACCGTGGTGCAGATTGCTATAACATACTATTGTGCTCGCGATCGATCCGTGGCACAAGAGTGGGTCCGTGCCGCACACTGGAGTGAGTCATAACATAGCAGCAAATTGCAGTGTACTAATGCGACAAAACATTTCAACCGTAGTGCATGCAGGAAGTTGGGGCGGTGATGCTACATTTTTCAATGCGCGATTCAGGAATTTTTTGAGTGAGGTCAATCCAGAGATATTAGAGTTTTTCGTAGCCACGGTCTAGAGCAGTAACGATGTCTATTGGAACACGCGCCCCAGGTTCGTGATTGCTTTATACCAAAAAATTTACGCGTATCGACAGTGTCATTAAAAATTAGTTGGTTTCGAGTTCCAGGATATCGCTTGGATTCCCTTGACTAAAAAGTGTTGATCTTGTTAAGTCTGCGACAAAATTACCCAAAAATGACCGGTATCCAATTTGCACACACATCAATTTGAAATGTAACTCGATTGTTTTGTAGGCTAGGTAGGCTTTGTTGATAAAACACTGAATATCGGTATGCGCTAATAAATCCACATTGCATTGAACCTCGGGCATCGCAGACTCATTCCATCCGTTCCTCTCAGTGCAAAATCATCTGGTAGGCGTCAAGTGTAGATAATACGGTGTCGTGAATAGGCCAAGTAGCCGTGATATAACGTTCAACAGATGATCATGGCGGATATCATCGTACACAGGCTTGAGCGCAAACTTGAACGCACTGGAAGAGACACGAAGCCAACGTTGAGCGTCTCTCAGAGCGTACTAAGTCGGGATAACAGTCTAGCGATAACCAGTCTGCCATTACGAGACCAATATGCGCTGACAGTTTGAGAACAAAGATGTCATGATTAAGCTATACTATATGTACAGTAGAACAGCGCCAAGTACCAAAGAGGAATTCCCACGGAGAGAGCTCACTAGCGAGAGATAGATGCTTATTACGCTACGCGTCAACAGAGTTCGTCTCCTTGACAGTATGGTCCCATACCGCCTTCCGATGTTCGGGTGTTCCAAAGTATCCCTGCATGCCTATATCTTCGCCCTTGCGACCAATACGGTACGCGCCAAGCACACCAACAGAACCAGCAACACTCGCAGCACTGCGGTACAGACCACTCCAGAGGTACTCTCCACACTCATCCTGGGAGACTGTGCAGGGGTAAATAAGAGGGACGAGATAGTTGCTGGCGCGTATGAGCATAGAATCCGAAGCTTTTATGAGATTGGTTCGAACGGCCCCGGGGGTTGCGTGGGCAAAGACGATGCCATGGTTCCGTAGCGCAAATTCCTGCAACAGAAATAAATTATCAGTATCAGCTGCCATGGGTTAGTCCGTTGGGCTGACCTCGACCATCAGGTCATTGTATGTAGACCCTGATCTTGCAATCGAGAGGGAGGAATTATTTTTACACCCGAGGTCATTAAGGTCGATGTTCTCCCCCCTTCCGGCGGAGTAAACCGACATGACCTTCACGTCCTCATTTGCCTCCCTCGCAGAACGTAGGGCGGGAAGGAGCTCATGGATGAATGTCCATCGTCCATAATACTGTACTGCAAGTCTCTTTTCAATTCCTTCTTCCGTTTCGGAACGACCATAGGACATGAAACCAGCAGATGCTATGAGGAAGTTGATCTTGGGGTGCTTGGTGAGGATTGTCGCGGCTGAGCGTTTGACATTGGACATGAGAGAGATGTCACAAGGCACGAATTCGTACGATCCGGTGCTGCAAAATGCGCGTCAATTAATTATAATCAAAATCAAAAGCAACAGCAAAAGCCGGTTGTACTGAGGTTGGACAGGCTAAAAGAAGATGCATACCTCGATTCTCCAGCGACAGACTTCATCTTCGATATGATGCTCTCTGCCGCCTCACGGTTACGGCCAACGAGCACAATGTGCGAGTTCCCATTTGTGTGTCGATTGAATGCTTCTGCCATCCCCTGTCCAATTCCAGATGTTCCACCAACGAATACAGCGACGGGATTGGTGAATTTTGCGGCAGATACAAGGTTATTTGATATAGCTGAGGACGCCATATTAGTTTTTGTGGTTGCAGACGAGGGTGGTTAGTGTGAATAGTTCGGTTTGGCAGGAGACGGGCGTGCATTGTGGTTTATAACGGAAAGCAAAGAGCTGTTGCGAGTCAAGATGCCGGCCATCTGCGTCATTGCAGTGCCGACATGCAAGTGCCGACGTGACGAATCCATTCCCTGGTCTATGAATCGTTTTATGTTTGACATTTACGTCAGCATATTCCCTTCGATTTACGGTAAGCCGTAAAGTGGCGTTCTGATCGCCCAGCTGCGCAATGAGAACGCGCAAAGCCTGCCGTCAAGTTAGCAAGTCCTTTCTTCGATGTAGTTCAAGATAATCATCTCCACTGACTCTTCACACAAAAAGGGGGGCAGCAATTATGTGAAAATCCGGTGATAAATTAGAAGGAGACATACAGTAGTACTCTGAACAACAACAACAACAACGAAACACTGAAACAACACGGAAGAATAGATTATCGAAGAAACAGTAGACCAAAGTCGGCGTTCAAAGCTCGTCTTCGCTGAAAACCTCTTCACCTCGTTTCCTCCTTGCCATACGATCCTTCTTGGCTTTTCGCGCCTCGCCGGCGGTCAACTTCTTGGCTTTTTTGACCTCGATCTTGTTGCCCATAGCATCATATGTATCTTCCTCTTCACCAGCCTTTTTATCGATACGTGGTCCTGATCCTTGACCTTCAACCCAGTTGTGTCCCGATGGCTCAAGGTATCCATCATGCATAGCCCAAACTTCTTTGCAAATTGACTCAGAGAAGTCTCGGTTATGGGTAATGACGAGGACACCTCCCTCAAACGTCTTGAGCGCCTGGATGAGAGCAGCGAGCGACTCACGATCCAAGTAGTCTATCATGATACTGTTAGCGCCCTTCAGGCATGTAGTTAGAAAACAATCTCACTAGTCGGCTCATCCATACAGATGACATGAGGACGGCGCCACGTAGCAGCACCAAGCACGACCTTGACTTTCTGTCCGCCGGAAAGACCCCTCATGGAATTATGCGAAACAAATTCAGGCTCGAGACCGAAGTCCGCGAAGTGACTTTCAATCTCTCGACGAACAAGGGGACGGAGCAAGCCAAGTCGTTGAGCCTCACGAGTATCAACCTCTAAAACTTTCTAAAATAAAACGCTTTCAGATCAAGCTATTCGAGCATACGACTATAACAAATCGTGCTTACCTTCTCATAACCTCGTTTGATTAAATCATCTCGTGGCATCCAGATGTTCTCGGAAGAACTGAGACCCTTGAACGATACCTCATACTCGTAGGATTGCTTGAGTTTCTTACGAGTGATGATTTCATCGATCAGCCTCTTCTGTCCTTCAACGATAACCAGAGCGCCATCTTTCATTTTCTGCGCCTCCTCCTCTGATATTTGACGATTGGCCTTCGACATCTCCTCTAAATCCTCACCAGTTTGGTAACGCCACAACATATACTCGAGCGGAGTCTTGTCTAGATGATGGTCGATATGATGGAAAGCGTGCTGAGCGACATAGCCGATCACCAAGTTGGGGTGTCTCCAGATTTCACCACCTTTGTTGGGCTCCAAGTCACCAATCAAGAGTTTGACAAGAGTGGACTTGCCAGAACCGTTTGGACCAAGGACAGCGACACGGGATGATAAAGAGACTTGGAGAGTAATGTCATAGAGCTGTTGCACAGGCTGCGTGGGGTATTGGTATCCGATCTTGCGCATCTTCAATAAACTCTTTTCCTTGGTCTTGACACCTTCAAGAAGTGGGGGATCAGGGAACTTGAACGTATAATCTTCCTGGGCCTCCAAGGTGTAATATGATTTGGCCTCGGGAACAACCTTCATGAAATGTTCAAGATTGCCACGATATCTTCTCAATTTGAACCTGTTGAGGTGAAGGACATCGGTGATGACATTGTTAAGGAAGCCAGAGTCGTGCGACACAATGACTGTATGAGAATGTCAATAAACGCCGATAATTTAGAAGAGACATACGTACTAGATGTACAGTTGGTCAAACTTGTGAGGTAGTTCTCCAACCAGGCGACATTGACAACATCAAGATGGTTGGTGGGTTCATCGAGCAATAGGATATCGGCCTTGAACAACATAGCACGAGCCAAAGCCAATTTCATCTTCCAACCCCCTGACAAACTTCCGATGCCATTAGCTTGTCTTTCATCGCTGAAACCAACAGAAGCAAGGGTCGAAATAACCTCTGCTTTGTCAGCTAGAACACGGGAATCAGATGTGATAAAGTCGAGAACAGAAGTTTCCGCTTCGGAACCATCGATATCGTGTTCGACATAGAAAGTTCGAACCTCGTCGGGTGAGGGGAAGCCTTCGACTTGTCTAATTAATTTGAATTGTGAGTATATTGTCCATCCGCCGGCATCTTATAACGCACCCATTATTGATGGCACGCATCAAGGTCGATTTTCCGGTTCCATTCCTACCACAAAGACCATAACGGTGACCACGCTTGAGACGGAGAGTAGCGGTGTTCAAAAGAATCTTGGCCCCATAAGCCAACGAAAACTCGCAATTACATAGATCTTCGCCTTCCTCCTCATCCTCCTCGGGGGTATCATCATCCAACCCTTCTGAAGCCGAACGCACAACCCAATCGCGAGTAACAGCAATGCCGTCAGGAGACGAAGCGAGGAAACTGACATAAGGAGCAAGAGTTTCCCAGTCTGGGACATCGAAATTCTTAGCGCTGACAAGAGCAGCTGCCAAACGAGAAACGTAGACGGAGATAACGTCGGTAGCTGACGGAACGGGGTTGGCTCCACCCTTTTTGTAAATCGCAATCAAGCCTGATGCAAGCGAACCAGCTTCAACAACTGGGAGAGGGGGCAAATCAGATCCGTCAGAATCGGCAGGGACTTCTCCAACTTGACGAAGAGTAGCGATGGCCTTGGCAACAACCCCACGAGCCTCAGGGTCACCAATCGTCGACTCGACCTTGATAAGACCAGGGAGAAGTTTTGGAATGAACGGACGGACAGTGACAGCTGAATCAACGAGCTTTGCCATGTTATCTGCGATACTACATCATGCGTCAACATGAAGGCGTAAGCGATGACTGAAAGTGACACTCACACTGCAACACGACGCTTGATAGCAGTAAGCTTTTCAGTAAGACCACGAGAGAGGAGTGGAACCATGAGAGAAAGGGTAGCCGAATCAACTTCAGTAACGAATGTGGTGGACGAGAGAAGCTGGATAGTATTAGGAACCTCCTCGACCGGATTAATCAAAGCTTTAATAAGAGCAGGAATAAAACGTTCTATATCCTTGTTCGAAACGAGAGCGGTTGCCTTCGTAAGTGAATCACGAGCTGCCTTCTTCACATCAGCCTTCGTATCCCAGATTGCTTCGGAGAGGACGGGAACGATCTCGGGCATGAGTTTGGCGGTCTGGATGGGAGCACTCTTTACTAGTTGATTAAGAATGGTGATCGCACCAAACTTGATCTGCCATTTGCCGTTTGTCTTGATATCGTTGAGAAGAGTAGGAAGGACTAGCCCAGTAGCCCACGGATTCATTGCGGCAACATACTCCCTGACTGCTTCAATAGCTGCGGTGCGGACCGCCGGCATCTTATCTGCAAAGGTCTCTAAAAGAGCGGCATAGAGGCCGGAATCGATAAACGTGGGCTCCAGGGCTTTCACAGCACCGAACTTGATGATAGCTGAAACGGCACCAGCCGCACCTTCACGAGAGGCAGGAGATTTTTTGTCGGCAAGCGCCTTCTTGGCGGCTTCGTTGAATCCGGCGGACTCCACGGCAGCAGGGCCATCATTTTGGGCGATGGCAGCAAACGTCTGCGCGGCAGACTCGCGAGAGGCTTTATCGGCTACAAAGAGGGAAGCGATATCGACTCCAGAAGACGGGGTAACATTTGCAGCAGCCTTAAGAGCGGCGGGGTCTGGGATAGAGGCGGGACTAGGGGTAGCAGTGACAGCGGGCATTTTGATGTCTAATTGTTGAACAATCGTGAGATAGGATCCGATAAGGTTGCTGAGGGAAGGTATACATACCTCTAAAGAATTCAAGTGGGGCTTCTATAAAATTTGTCTAGAGTCGTAAACACTGTGCGAAGGCCAACAAGGATAAGAGCTTTCTATTCTATTGGTGGGAAAACCTGCAGGTACAATGAGGTTAGGAGTCTGATAAGACAGAGAGGGGGGAGGTACTAGCCCTCTATTACAGAAGAAAAGAAAGAGACTGAAGGGACAACGGAGTGGGGATTAGAGAAGGCCAAAGTTTGCCCAAGTGAAGTTTTTATACGGCAATGGCCGCATAGCCATGCCTTAAGTGGAAACCACGTTCGAAACAATTACATCGCCAGTGACAGCATCAATGGATCAATGTTTGCCACCCCGGAATTGAGGCTTACAGCCTTGTTATACCATAACAAGCGTTACTCAAGACTGCAGGAGAAGCACGATAATCGATTAGTGGTATTAAACACGACAGGCCAATGTGTGTACACCTAGATCCGGCCGAAGATCACTCTTTCAAACGAGCAAAACTTAAGGGCACAAATTGCTACAAATTGATGGATCAAATTAGCCGAACACGAAGTGAAAACGCGGGGGGGACTTACGTAACCGCCAGCTTCGTAGTGTTTGCTCATCGCTTCCACCCAGTGTAGTCGGATAGCATGCAGAAATGCCGATAGACCCTTTATGATAATGATCAGTAAAAGAAGAACATAAGATGGCTTTCAGCTCCTAAACTGACCTCCATGATGCACAGGATGAATACCGTCATTGAGAACCAAAACGTTCCCATGATGATCAAGAAAACGAGTCCCTTTACCCCTGGCATGCCAATAACGCCCGCGAGAGTCATATCCCATAACACCTCCGATAGCTGAGCATGAGCAAGAGAAAGCGCCCAAAGACGAAGGTACGAGGCTGTGTGTGAAATGCAGCCTAGACAGAACTCGATAGTGTGGATGACTTGGTGAATCACAACTTCGCTAAAGTCATGCTGCTCCTGTAATTCAATAAGAACTTGACCGCGTAAAGTGTCAGGAAAAGACACGACATACAGGCTCTTCATTCATATCCTCGGCAATCGCACGGCCATTACCCTCCTCCTCACCTAGAAGGAGTTCATCTGAACCTGAACTCATGCGTGGCGCATCATCCCCATGTGACAAGCCGATATAGCCTTGCTCCTGGATCCTCTTCATTTCTTTCCATTGCAAATAGGGCTTGGCACAAAGCAACCAGGGGATACAAATGACCGCTATCAATAACAAGACAGCCTGTACCACGCCTTGACCGGCGTACAGCTGCGTGCCAGGCTTGATGGTTCCAGGGTACAAGAACATATTGATGAGCATGTTCAGAAGCGATGGAGGTGGAGTCGAAAACTTGGACCAATCGACAGACCACTTGTAGAGAATGCAAATAACAAGGTACCCAAAAATCGACTGCAGGAACAGCATTTGAGGGACAAAATTAGTGTATATGTCGCTAGTGCGTTTGAAGCGTATGTGGTTCGGGATTTGAAGACAAAGCGAAAAGGTCATCTGAATTCTAGAGTCAAAGAAGTCCTCCGACTAGAGATCACAGCCTTACATGGATAACACCAAGGACAATTGACATCTTCATCTTGTATGAATTGGTGAAAATCAACGCATTGTTTGCACCATGCCATCCGGGGTCGAGACCAAATGGGTACGTGTGTCCATTAGATACAGCACTGACAATTTGCGAGCCCGTATCAGGGAAATCCCAGCCTGATTTAAAGATGTGCAGCGATTTGGAGAATATATCGTTGTACAGAAAGCCAGTGTAAATTGCGAATATCCCCATGAGAAGAATGATATAACGTCCGCTACGCGTGATGGTCAATAGATCAACCTTCTACATAAAGTGACGAACTCACAAGAAAAAGGTTCCCATGATCTACGATGTCGCCAAGTTAGACAATACATGAGCAAAGTATGCCGGACATACCTCTCCAAGATCCGCTCGAGCTAACTTTCGCTCAAATAGAATCATGGCTACCGCAGAAACAAGAACGATACACCCATGTCCAATATCCCCGAACATGACAGCAAATAAGAACGGGAAAGTGATGACTGCGAACAAGCCAGGGTTAACTTCTTCATACGTAGCAATCCCATAACTGTCCATGATTGTCTGGAAGCCTTCTGTGAACTTGCTGGTCCTATGAAAAGTTGGTGGCGTTTTGTTTGTCCGTAGCTCGTGTAAGATAGGAGGCATGTTGGTGCCAGACTCTTCCTGCTAAGAATGAAGACAAGAAACGTCAAGAATACAAATCTACTCACAGTAGCATGTCTGAGAGCGAGTTGAATGATAGTGATGTCCCTCGAAGGACACCACCCTTCTGCTAACAGCGTCTTCCTACCGGAATCGTAGCTAAAAAAGTTAAGAGTTTCATATATGGCCTTCTCTTTGATTACAACGTCTTCCCAGCTAGCAAGATTCTCTCCAATCTTAAGCAGCTCGTTACGTCGACTCAGTCCAGTGTTGTAAAGTACCGTTTGGATATCTTCAAGACGACCAAGGACTTCTCGAAGAGCATCCGCTCGATTATCTGCATTGGAGTCAATTGGATACAAGGTAGCGCCCATACTTTCAGCAACCTTCCGGATTTTTGCCAGGAGCGTATCACCATGAGCGAAAATAATGAAGACATTTTTCCTGGTTTCGTCACCCGTGGCAGGATCTATGAACGGTTCATCGATGTCTGTGTGATTCATGTAAAGATTGCCCCGAAGCACACGCCATAACACGCGTTCAAAGGTTGATAGACGAGTACGATCGATTGTTCCTGCAACAAATCTACAAAATCTGAGCTTCAAGTTTACTCGCAAGGGAAAGGAACTAACTCGAGGTCAAATGGAATTCCAGATGAGGAGGAATAGCTGTTTTCTCGATCTTCGTGCTGCAGTAATGGTGCAGAACTGTCATCAAACGACGTCCTAATCTCACTTTGTTGACCAGCAGCCTATTCTAAAAGGTAAATGACAGACACTTTCAAACGAAAAAGAAGACGAGACCTTGTCGAAGAAGACTGCAGTTTCGCGGAGAACATGTCGTGCTTCGATTAATTCCCGGGTACGCTCACTAAGCAGTTGATAACTCTCATTCATTTGGATCAACCTTGTCTCATGCTCTGCAAGCTTGACATCCAACTCATCAATCGTTTGCGCAGCACGCGGTCCAACCGTAAGTAACGGCGCAGAGTCAAAAAGCGGTCGGATTGGAACAACGTCTTTCTCCTTATCAACCTGAGATGAGAAAAAGCGGACACGGCGAGCCATTTCGTCTACCCGACGAATCTCGCCAACGAAGGAGCGTTGGAAAGGGTTGATATCAGGGTTTAACTGCCAGCCGAATGAACACACGTGTAATAGGAAAGCGGTAGACCTACATCTGTGAATTGAACGTTTCCAAGTTCACCGAGTTCAGAGACAGTGTCATGAGCGACCTCGGTGGGTATAATAAGCTGTACAAGGCTCATCTGTTCCGAACCTGAATACACTCTCAGTCGTTTCCTGTATGGTATGGTAAACAATACATGACTTACGGAACAAAGTCGGGTAGTCGTCCGCCATGATAGCACCCGATTCAAGGCGTAAGATACCACAAAAGTTGATAGAAGTAAGTGGAAGAAAATGCGTCGAGCTTCTCGGGACAGGCAACAATACCGTTGGCCACAGAACAAACACAGACAAACATTTCTAGCGCGACGTGTTAAGTCACCACTGGCAGAGTCTCCTCAAACTGCTTAGGACTTTGGCACAATTCTGAACTCCTCTGGTGCTACAAGGTCGTCGGATTTGTATCACTTAGAGCGCAATGCTCTCGCTATATGTTCTCCTCGTTACATTCTGTGGTTTACTTCGTGGTCTTAATGCCAAGTCGAGTACTGGCGATTCTGTCCTAGTCCTTTTGGATGATAAGTTAGACAGGGCCGAATTTTCTCTATTTTTTGATGATCTCGAAAGTGAGTTATATCTTGTATCATGAGTTAAATGCCGGAAAATAACAAATTCACTAAGAGCGGGGATATGATCTTACTTACCGTGCCCCCAAAGAGGCCGAACCTGTCTTGAAGGACTATGACCACCCTAACTTTGATCATGTGGTCATATTTGCCCCAGAGACCAAAAGTGGGTTATTCGATCCAAATGTAATGGTATACATTTACAATGAGTTACACAGCATTTGCCGAAGATATCACTCCTCAGGCCCTCGTATCACTCCTTGAGAGTGGAACAAACCTTCTACTCGCACTTTCTCCCAAGCAGAACCTTTTATCATCCTTAGCTTCCGAGTTTTCTCTCGTCCTACCGCCTCCTGGAACGCCTCTTGTGTCACATTTCCCAGAACGAGATGATCCTCCTTCTGTGATTCCCATTTCAGTCCCTGCGTCTCATCAACTCCTGTCACCCGGCATTGCTCCCGTTTGGTTCTCCGGTATTCCTCAAGCCCTTGGTGCCAACCCACTACTAGTACCCATTCTCAATGCACCAGCGGAAAGCTTTGCAGCAGATTCTGGCTCCGATTCTGGTTCAGAGGCTGTGGTCGATGCTTCTGAGAAGGGAGGAGAAGGATTGTGGGCAGGTAGTTCTTTGAGCGTTGTTACTGGTTTTCAGGCTCGTTCCGGAGGACGGGTAACTTGGCTTGGAGGTGTTGAAATGTTCAGCGATGCCTTCGCTAAGAAAGAGATCTCAAGGTTGGTTCAACTATTGCAGAAAATATCCTGTCTGACGCATTTCGTGCAGCGGCAAGGCATCTGGCAACAAGCAATTTGTTCGAGATGTCGCTTCATGGACTTTCCAAGAAAGTTTGGTTCTTAGGATCGATGACAGCACTCACCATAAGCTGAACGAGACGGAGCCTCGTGACCATTATACGATCAACGATGAAATTGTACGCCGCCTTCGCATTTGCCATTTCCACTTCCAATGTTAACCTAATATAGGTTTACACTACACATATATCAAAGTACAACGCAGCGACTTCTCAATGGGAACCATATTCTGGAATCAAAGACATGCAACTTGAATTTACGATGCTGGATCCTCATATCAGAACCCCTATCTTACCTGTTAAAGGTTCTCCTGGAGAATATTCTGTGACTTTCCGTTCACCAGACAGGCATGGAGTATTTAAATTTGTCATTGATTACAAACGTAAAGGGTACGTGGATTCTTAGCCACCTATGGACCTGGTTTGTGACGAGCAATATTTTCTAGATGGACGCATTTACACAGCTCGACTACTGTCCCTGTTGTGCCTCCTCGACATGATGAATATGCTCGATTTCTTAGCGCAGCATGGCCGTATTACGCTGGTGCCATCAGTACCAGTCTGGGCTTCTTGATATTCTCTGCATTATGGTTGGCAGGAGATGACAAGAAAACAAAAGCTAAAACGGAATAGTTTTGTTAAAAAGCATAGACGGAGTGTAGATTAATTCACAGAATGTTATTAGTTGCATCTCTCGACTTCGCTGCTATTAGAATAAATTATGTCAATTCATACTAGTAAATCTGAGATACTAGTGCGTGGAAGGCGCTCGTTATACCAGGGTTCCTACATATGCCATCCACAATTTCCATCGACTCAGCATACGCTCCTGAAATTGTGGAGTTCTGGGTGCACAAGTACCAGCAAATTAAAGAAGAACTCGAACAGGCCAAAGTACTGGACAATGTAGGCTACTTCCCCTGTCCCGCGCTCCATATTCCTGCGCACTCATACAAACCGTTGACCACCAGCAGCACTCTACGTCACAGAAAGAACAAGAAATCCAGAAACAATCAAAGGCACTCCAAGATTTAATCCAAACGCTCCAGCAGGAATACGAGCAGCGGAAATCGACCGACAGCGAATTCCGTAACCTTCTCGCGCAAATCCGAGTACAGGATGCAGCAAAGACGGACGCGTTGGCGGCAGCGGAGATGGCTGAAAAACTGCTCAGGGTTCAAACTGCGAACGAGGACCTCTCGAGACAACTAGCTGCGAGCGAGTCTGAGAAGATTCTATTGATTCAGCAGGTCCGTCACTTGACGCGTAATGATTGAATATTAACGCATAGTTTGACGCGTTAGATGCAACATTTCTATTCTCAAGCCACGACACTAGCTAGAGAAGCAGATGTCTTGAGAAGGGAGAAAGTTCAGAGTATGTTCGAACCCGTGGACTTTGTGGGGGAATCGTTCGAGTCGCGACCTCTTACCTTCGCGCATCCTCAATCGGTTCTCAGCGTGTTGCCTGCTGTAGGTGACTCCCCCAACGTTTGATTTGAGCATTATTTACTCATACATGATTCCAGGATGCTTATGAGGTGAACCGGCGGGTATACTTCATTCGTATGCTGACCTAGCGGCTTACATTTGCTAATAGGTTATATTTCCTGCCACGTCCCCCGACTTGTATGCCCCTGCGTGTACCCTCATGTGGAAAGCACGGGTATTGGTTCTATCCAGCTTGGGTTCTGCCTGAGGAGGCAGAATTTGAACTTATCGTCGAAGGACGACCATCTGAGGTAAGTCTATGCGTCGTGTTCTAGTTGTTATCCCTGCACAGATCGGCACCAGTGGTTGTATCTAGGGCGTTATGTCAGTGTAGTTTTCCCTGGCGGTGAAATGAAACTCTCGGAATGGATGTCCTTAGATGAAGACGTAAGCAGTCGATATTCTCTAGACACGCCCATGCCCTAATCACGACTCTTCCAAAGACCAAGATGGGTCACTGCATGAGAATTGCACTCCAAAACCCATCTCAAGCCGACCAGCTTCCGCAGAACATCACGCATCCACTTGAAGTCAAACGACGATATGAAACGGGCCTATGGTCCGTTCCATGTTTCACTCTTCGATGCGTAGGGTTCAACAAGTTGCTTTACGAGTCGCTGCAAGCTGCTGCAGCCGCAATTGAGAAGTCTGTTTCGCCTAATGGCGTTTCCGGAAAGCGCAAATCCGAGTCTCAGGAAGACTACGATATCAGAAACTATATGAATCTAGCTCCCAAGAAAGCTAGAGGTTCTTCACATGCAAAGAAGTAGGTGATCAAGCCGTGAATTGTCCTTTGTTGTGAAAATTCCCTTTCAAGTTCGTTTTCATTTCAAGTTGTTTTCGTGTATTTCACATTGCTATCCTACGTGCTTTAAGAATCACCATTGTCCTTCTCTGCATATCATCTACATTCGCATAGTTATTCGTATAATCGATCATAGGTCGTCGCAGAATTCGTCGTTAAATACAGAGGTATAGTACAAATAAAACGTTTAATACTCACTACTACCTTCGAAAACATTAGACTAGGAGAGCAAAGACTTTTGAGATTGACGGACACCATACGATCATTCAATAGATATCTTCCTTGAACTTCGTCCCGTTATCCCACTTCCTCATGGGTAGGCTCCCAATGTCTGCTTCAGAACTCTGGATAGGAAATCTCCGATTGTCATCGAAAGTTGCGTAATCGAAATCGACAACTTCAGCCGACATGGAATGCTGGCGCCTGTGTTCGCTTCGATGTTCTTCGAAAGACGAAGACACGTGGGTCATTATACTGGGTTCTGGGGACTCCACATCTCTAGTCCTCTCCAGGTATGGATCATACACGGGTTCAGCGACCATAGACGATGAATAGTGTGAAGGGGCAGACAGCTGAACGGTCGACGTTGAAGACAAATGAGAAAGTCTAGGGCTGTTCCTCATGTCCTGCGGGGAATCAGAACCAGAATGTTGCTGCTGATAAACACCTCGGGCAGCGAACGACTCCACAGCACCCCTGTCTCTAAGCTCTTGACCCCCTCTCCACGGCGCGTCATTGCCCCGGTCGTCCCCCTCCCCATCATAAGCCTGCACCCATCCAGGCCTTCCGAGCGCCCTCCTGATTCTCGCTCCTAAACTCCTAGGATCGAAACGGATATCTGGGTTGGAAGCTCTGGCAGCTTCCAACTCTGCCTTCCTTTTGGCCCGCTCTTGTTTTGTTGGCTCGTGGTACTTTAGCAGCCAGAAGATGGCCACACAGCACGCCACGACAAAGATTGAAAGGCTGACCACTAGGGCGATGAAGCCTGACGAAGATCCGTTTATCTTGGGCAAAGTGGATGCGATGTCGCTCGTGCTGTTGCTCATTGGGGTGTTAATGGAGGCAGTCAGGAGGTGGTGGGGTTTTCGCGCTTGTGATCGAAGCTGTGCATCATTTAATTCCTGCGATGGAGAACGCACGAACTTTGCTCACTAATTTGTAGCAATGAGGCGGCTTATCGATGGTGATAAGCCACAAATGGGTACATGAAATGTCATGTAAAGCTTTCTGGTGAATACGAATTCTTGTACGTGCAAAGTCGATTTTGTATCTAATACCCGGCTTTGGGGCCTTGCTTACCAAGAATAGGATGTCCGATGCTGATGGAATCAGCAGATGACCGAGTTTGAAAGACTGGGAGGTAGTGCAACAGACCTTGGTCTGTATGGCTACAATACCTACCGAGAAGTTTCCATAGCCATGATAAAATAGTATCTACTTGGCGTTCGTTCATGAGATTGAGAGCTGCATCGTGTATAATTCATGGACATGGGTCAATTGCAATGATGTAGCGCTAAAGCATGAACGTTTGAACGTCCGTATCCCCAGATTCCTCGCGATACCTGCCTTTCCAACAATTCAATTCAAGTTAAACCCATCCGTGTAGTATTCAGCCAGACATCTACGTCTTGATGGTCCGGGGTCAAGGATATAGGCCAGAGACAAGTGATGAGAGGGAATGCTGGGAAGGCTGCATTGAACCGCTTTGATTCTCATCGAATCTGATCTCCCCTTCTTCCTTCCGTACAGCCGTTACTGTTTGGTGAAACATAGCCAAAGGAAACCATATAATCATGCGAATAAAAGGACATCGCCGACGCAACGCACCAAATACCAAGAATACACAAAACATCTCGGCGTCGGCTCGATGAAAAAAGACTCACGGTACTCTTGCAAATTACAGACGCAGAACCAGACAGAGCATCATCTACCTATGATACTCCGAAACATCCATGGCCGACTACCAGGAAATAAAACCTCGGTGACTTATCGCTCAGCCGCATTCGGCCCCCACTCCTGGCCCATCGAGCTGGCATCCATTTCAAGAGTAAGAATAAACATGGGAGCTGATCTGGAAAATGCGTAAATTATATATAATGAAAGACGTCTAACACCCAGCTGTTACAATTCCTGCCCAGCTGCACAATCGACAGGAAAGGGAAAAGCGCACTTGGACCAGCCGAGGAAAACCCTAAGTGAGCATACTATTATATCAAAAGAGTCATGCCTATGCCATCGGAGAACAAAAGTGGTTGTTTCTGGTATTGCACGTATTCGTAGTCTTGCATATGACACCAAAGCGCACGTATCGTAGCGTGATACAACAGATCCAGGTCAGGCGATAACCAGACAAGAAACATATTTTTATAAATCCATCGGAACTCTGTTATATCAGCGATCAAATGGGCGATACAAGGAATTAAACTTTACCCGTCCAGTTTCTACTAGTAGGTAGACGCTGGAGGTGCGGGAGCAGTGTCATATAGGGAATGATAGATACAGAAGTTAGGCCTTCCAAATAATGGTATCTAAATGAAGTTTCCATCGAATTTTCATAGCATGAACTTAGTGCAGGTAGCACAAACGATAAATTGCATTGAATGGGCGTCAGCTTATATCCATCTTCCAGTTAGACCGTGACGTACAACGCTTCCCTCCCTGCCGTTTCATTGATCATGAATTACTGCGTGGTCGTTTCATATTGTGATGACCGACGTGCCGAAAGATGAGGACCTAGCGTTGGTGTTAGGCGGAAAGACAAGATACCGAGTCTTGGATAGAGTCAGGGGTCGTTTGATGCGAGAGATACACGTCTTGAGGACGTATGAGGACGTCCAATGGAATTATGCATGCTGAGGGACAGGAAGAGGCAAGTCCGTGATTATGATCCTCCTTGCAAGATACAATGGAATAATCGTCTGGACCAGAGCCGATAATATACTAGAAGACGTTGTGAAAAGCGACAGCCTGAGAGGGTACTGCAGAGACAATGACTGCACGATCTCTGGGTGCTTCAATTAATTCCCGCCGCGCAGACTCGTGGCCGTCCGAGACCACCATGTTGACGTTCCTCCAGTTACCGGTGGACATCTTGTTCCTCGTACTCTACGAGTTGACTCCCAACGATCTTATTCGCATATCAGCCGTGAGTGCATTCCGCAATCACGTCTCATCGTTGCCTTCCACTTCCCCCTGCAGACTTGCAAGCTGTTGTACGAGATCTCCAATGACCGCACTGTTTGGTTTCAACGGATCAACGACATCCAAACTCGCCTTCCTTTCCTCTCTCGCGATCGGCCAAACCTATTGTCCTCAACAGCGGACAAGTTGAAGCAGGAGGGCGTTCGCCAAAGCTTGCTCGACGATCGATGGAGTAAGACTGGGTCTCCACCTGGAAATATCCGTCATCTAGACTGCGGTAGTGACATCAACTTCTTCACACTCTTCCCAGGTGGGGAGTGGCTGGTCGTTATCTTCCAAGATGGACGGTTTTGTTTGAAAGAGCTCAATCAACCTCCTGGGGGGACCACACCAAGATCAGTGACAGTTGACCTCAATGGACCAGTACAGGATGTTATGCATAATTTCTGGACTTCTCGCTCAGCGGATGGCAGTGCTGTATTGTCGATGTCCCAGTATTACGGCAGTAATTCGTGAGAGCCCACCACACCATACATTCCCGTCAGTTTTCTAATCCCATATGCCACAGTTGTATGCATTTCTATCGCATTTCCCCGACATCACTGTCTATTACATATCTGGGTAATAAATTATTGCCTCGCTGTCGCTGGGCCTCTCCGGTTCGTAATTACCCTGAGGACGAAAACATGCTTGCGTGTCTACACCTTGGCGTCCAGCCTCAAACGATGCAGCTTACGCTGTTGTTGTTGCCGACATCTACCAACCCAAAATTCGTTTGCAGAACGAAGGCCATCTTTAATTTGGGAGAATTCGTGAGTTTGACCTGGCCTCAAGTTGATCAACACATTCAACATTACTATTCCCAGGTATCTCAAACTATGTTCGGTATCGAAGAGGACCTGTTTTCTATCTGTATCCCTTACACTCATCTTTTGATCGTCACCCACGGTTCGTATCATATACGTATATATGAACTCCCACCACTTGACACGTTGTACGAGGAAGAAAACACCGTTCCTATTCAAGTTCCAATTATCTGGGAGTGGACTTCTCAGGATGGAAACGCCGTGGCTTTCCATTTTGAGCAAACTCTATTAATTCCCCATATACCTTGTCAACGAGCTCACCTCCAAGCCCGTTCCCAACGTCTCATATACATCCTTGCAGAAGATTCTCTGACTTTACATTGCCTGTTTCTTTCGGTTTCCAGCCAGCCTGACAAACATTCTTCTCCTTATCGTACTGTCGTAAAACATCACATTCATAGGAGAAGTCGGAATGAAGTCACGGGAAACTCGTACCTTGCCCTTCGATCTTACAGAGGGGCTTGGTTGAGCGGTGATCCAGATCACCACCTCACGTTTGAAACCATCTCCTTCAAAAACGTTCACAACCCTCACCATAGTTGTGAAGTCTATTCTAGTGATAAAGATGGTTATCCTCTTGCCATTGGCTCGTTCTCGGTAGACACGGGCTTACCGGATCCTTATCTGATGGACTGGGACTTTGATGAAGTTTCCGGACGTTTCTGTTTGCTAGTAGTCACCAATGATCCTTTCACCAAATCAGTTTGCTTGGTAGATCGGGCGTCTACATAGTTATTCCTAGAACCGAACTGTACAATATAAATTGTAGTTATTAACTAATAACTAGTAACATTTCAACGAGTTTTTTTTTTTTGGGAAATCTTGGTTGGGAAGAACAAGAAAGTTTCCATGAGTACGGGTATTACCTGTTCACCGAACTGGATTGCGTTCCCGAGATAACAGCTACAATCATGACTCGAGCTCGAGTAATCTCAAACACCATTGTAATCAAGTTGGGTCCGTCCGTCTCTTCATCGCACTTGAAACTAGATGGATTTACCTATGATCCAGGGACGTCCTCGATCGTACATGAAACGACCCATCAGCCCCTCCTCTCTACCTTATCCCGTGTAGTTGAAACTGTTATCCATCTCAAGTCCCATGGACACAAAGTGGTTCTGGTGAGCTCAGGCGCTATCGGCGTAGGTTTAAAACGGATGGAAATGGCCAGCAAACCGAAAAGTTTATCTGGAAAACAGGCGAGCGCAACAACCAAAAAACACGTCCATTGGTTGAAGTAGAATCTCACCGTTCTGTCGAAGGCTCTGGCTGCTATTGGTCAAGGACGGCTGATTGCGCTGTGGGATAACTTGTTTGGTCAGCTTGGTCAACCTATTGCGCAGGTTTTGCTCACTCGTGGTGATATTTCCGATGTGAGTCCTTCACTTTTGGTTGTTTTCAAGTCGAAAGCCGATATTGATGCGGATAGGTTTGTAGCGGACAAGATATCTCAATGCGATCAATACCCTCAAAGAGCTGTTGTACATGGGTGTCATTCCGATTGTTAACGAGAACGACACCATCTCTGTTAGCGTGCGTATACGATACTACTTGATCTTGCAATGTTTGAACTAAAGCAGCGCAGGAAATTAAATTCGGTGACAATGATACATTATCTGCTATCACATCTTCCATGATCCAAGCCGACTACCTTTTCCTGCTGACTGATGTAGACGGTCTATACACGTCCAATCCACGCAAAAATCCCGATGCCAAGCTTTTGGAGGTAGTGTCTTCTGTTGCTGCCATTCGCTCAGAGGGTGAGCGTCCAGTGATTCTCTTATAGTTCAGTCTCGCTTTTCTGACATAACGTAAAATATAGTCAGCACAGCGACGCTAGGATCCAACCTCGGCACAGGCGGCATGGAAACGAAACTAGTCGCAGCGGAGATTGCGACAGGAGCCGGGGTCAGCACCATCATCACTTCGAGCCAAAACCCAGAAAATATCTTCAAGATCATTGACTATCATAGTACAACGCCGTCGGATGGAACCCAAACCACAATTGCACGACCGCCCCACACGATGTTCAAGCCCTCGCCTATCCCCATGCGCGATGTAAAATCGTGGACATCGCATACATTGACACCTTCTGGCAGCGTCGTGATTGATACAGGTGCTCATCATGTGCTAAGTAGACGCGAATCTGGTGGAAGGCTTCTTCCTGCAGGCGTAATAGGGGTCAAGGGATCTTTTGCTTCTCATCAAGCCGTACGGATATGCATCCGTCATCATGCAGGTGGGGATAAGAATGGAGTGGAGGACGCTGAGAAGGCCAGCATAGAATACTTTAAAGGGATGGCTACAACTCGGCCTAGTACACCGACGCTATCAAGCAGATCCTCGTCTACCGTGGACCTGGGATCATTACCAAGATCTGTTCTCGTAGAAGATACACAAGGCTATAAATCAGGGATCATCGAAGATGAGCGGGTTCTGATCGGGGAAGATAATGTCGACAATTGGGAACTAGAAGAGGTTGGTAGAGGACTCGCAAACTATAATTCTGCCCAGATCGACAAAGTCAAGGGTTTCAACAGGTACTTATTTCCTTCCTTGCTTCGGGCCGATGTGTGTTGAATAATATTGCGTCTAGTTCGCATATCTCTCAGCTATTAGGATATGCAGACTCGGATTATGTGGTGGAGAACATCACGATTAGACATCCCCCCGCATAGCTATTCTTAATAACCGACACCGTCTCGTTGAATAAATCATCGGAACTACGGCAGCTACCAACCTACTCTACCACCAAGCCAAAATCATATTCCTATCACACCCCTTCGTGTGTGTGGGGAGGGGGGCATATCATTTCCATTCGGTTATCATTCCGGCGAAACAACAACCTATTATGAGTGATAATCACTTACATACATAATTACATATAACTTCGGAAATCGAAAAAGGGAACGAGATAGTACCGTTCACAGTTCCCTGACAACAGCAGAGACAATAAATGATAATTGTGTCTTTTGAACAGCTGAACACTGGCAGATTGTGAGCAGAGCCTTCGTGCTTGGGGTTCATTGTTGAATTTCGTCGTGACGTCGTAATTTAAGCATCCTTTTAATGAAATAACAGCACGAGTTATGAGCTTATGATCAATCTTTGCATAAATCAACAGAACATTGTCCAAGGCAACCTTTACAATGAAATCCATGAAATGAAATAGAAAATCATACAGCCAAACTCTTGTAATATAAAGAAAAAAATGAAGGAAATCTCTGCTTCCAACGCCTCCTGTCATCTATCGTGAACGCTTAAGACTCCCGAATGACGAGGGGCGATCCCCATTCTGCCTCCACCAGAATTGCGCCGTGGCCGTGTGAATAATTTTCACAGCATTGCCACACACTATAGTCCAAACGACCAAGCATCAATATCGAGTTCACGCAGCCAGAAGGAAAAGAACCTCGACGTACGTGTTTCTGGGGTTCGGAGGCTATCGATTCTGCTCACTCGATACGAGTGTTTGCCGCATGCATATTAGTATGCAGCGGTGTGCGCGTGCACGAATGCTTGGCGATCCGATGATGATCGCCATGGAGTGATTTGGTTTTAACGAGAGAGTCGGTTATATCAGGATAGTAGACGAGAGGTATTGGAGCATGCATTAAATTTGTTGGAGATATCGCTGCGAATTTCGTGGCCTTATATAGATGATAGAGGCGAGGTCCTAGCAAGGCGGTGGCTCGCGAAAGTACGACAAAAGACAATGTGCAGGGGTTAACGGTGGTTTGACCTTGCAGCATGGGTACGCGTCAGCACGACGGTACAAAGGAGAGCCCCTTGGTGACAAAAAAGAATCGTTCGGCCGCCACTGGGGCCCAAGCGTTCTCAATCTAGTTATTAAGCGTGAACAATGGCGCTTAGTAGATGCAGGTCCCGGATTGATTGCATTGGCTCAATGTAAGCTTGGTTCACAAACACGTGTGGCTACCTGTCAACTAGAAGCCAGTTGCGTCCTGTCCAAGGACCTCTCGGGTAAGTGAGAACGCCTGATAGCTGAGCCATAGATCAGATCAATGATCACTAGTCCAGATTCGTCTTATAAGCATACGGTAAACTGGAGGACCTGTTGTTCGCGAAAGCATTCTAGGAAGCTTCAAGCAGCCACCATGATCTATCATCAGTCGAGCGCATTTCAAGTTCAATGTGGAGAGGATAGTGACGAAATATTTCCATTTTAAGAATGAATGACAGTTTGATCCTAACAAAGACAAACACTGGCAACCGCTCGTTTTCCGACTCGGAATCTGCCAGTGCGCACAGTGGAAGTCGAGGGTAGAAAGTAACAAGTGAGTTGCAGCTTAGAACACTAGACACCAATGGAATAATCATTCGGAAATATTGCATGAATACGAACATACACGCTAACCCGCCCAAGGATACCATCTCGGGGACTTCCGCTTCATTAAAAGAGCTTTCAAACGCTTGATCTCAGCCTTCTTAGGAGCAAGACCCTCCTCTTCTTCACTATCATTCGCCAAAGCAAGACACATCTTACTCTCTATCCAAGCAGAACACCCTGGACGATCTACATAGTCCCAAACATATTGAAGCGACAAGTTCCTGATCTTGGCCGCGAGACGGATATGACGAACTGCGGATAAACATATATGAACATGGTGGTCTTGTTCCGTGTGCGCTGAGACTAGATTGTTTCCCCTAGCATAGCTGAGGAGCCATTCACGATTCACAAGATAGCCTTGCACGCGGAGACCTTGCACTCCCAAGTGAGTGTTCTCTGCAGTCTTCGACATGGTTTGATAGTGTAGCGGAGATGTGCAGCCTAGGCATCAATTCAGCAACTCCCTTCAGAATGCTGTGTTAGGAGAATGTTCACCTTAGTATGACCTTGCGAACGAATTGTAGTAGTATCAATTGCGCTCAGATAACGAGTTCCAGCTCCAATAATGCCAGCAATATAAGGAGGACTTTCTCATGCAGACCAGTCAGCAGAGCAGGTGGAAGAATCTCGAGCCAGCGACTTGAAGGAGAATCTAGGACAAGAGCCAAAGGTACAAAATGAACCAGTGCCAGTGATCGTTCAATTGAAGCTCAACTTCGACAAGGTATTCACATAAGTCAACCCTTGTTTGAAAGTTTCTGTTTGTTAAATGTTCAAATAATAAACAGGGGTGTGAATAAGTATGGATTTAGCCTTTAACTACGGAACGAAGGGGGAGAAGCTACTTAATAGGACACTTCATCTAACTCGCAGGATTATGTTAAGGTACATATTACATGTACACATCATCGTGGTCAACACGTACAACACATCTGTATTACAATAGTAGATTCAAAATAAATAGTAAAAATATTAAATTAACCCAATCGTGGTCCAATAACTCAACCATTTGTCAACATCCTCCGACGTGATCTCGGGCGCGTCAGCCAAAGCGGGTGATTCCTTGACAGCTGAATCAACAGAAACTTTCGGCAATGCTGCCTCCGTGTCTTCGTCTAGGGTCAATCGAACTTTACGGAATGCATCTAACAATTTGAGCGCCGGAGTATTCGCCAGTTCTTCTTTAGATAATGATGCCAGTCTTTCTGATAATCGGTTTAACCAGTCATCGTACGTGACGAGTGGTGCCTTCAGAACTTCTGATATACGGGTGAAGACAGTTCGCCACGAGACTGGTCGGGGGTGCACGATGTGAAGCACACTCGATGTCGAATTACGCAGTTCAACCAGTGACCTCGCTGCAACCGCAAGTGGAATCCACGAGATTGTCTAGGAAAATCTCCTTGAGATAGTTCTCCAAGCAATATTGCATCCTTTGTACTCACCTGCAAAGAGTCCGGCAGGCAACCGACGTTCTTAATTGACTGGACTATACTAGGAAGCCACTCAGTCGCATTCCAGAATCCATTCTTAGCACCACTGATCTGGCCCACACGCACGACAACGGGACACAGAGAGGTCTGAGCAGCGGCCAACTCGATCAAGCGCTCCGCAACCCATTTTGATTCTGAGTAACCGCTTCCGCACGCGAGTTGAGGCTCAACAAAATTTTCTCCAATGTATTCACGGCTGCCGATGTGTTCTACGGAGGAGCGTATGAGCACGGTAATTGTGACGATTGCAACAAGACTATACTCACGCCGAAGCACACTGATTGTACTGACAAATAGGAACCGAGGAGGGGAAGGAAGCGGAGATGATAAAGCGAAATCAAGCATACACCGAGTGGCTTTGACATTCTGTTCCATCATGGCAAGGTCGTGGTTCCAGTTCACAGTCCAGGCTTGAGCCAATTCCGTCAGTTACTTCTCCTGCAAAACGTAACAGAAAGGCAACATACCGACATGCATAATATGTGTAACCGAAGAACGAAGCTATAGTCGGGTAGTCAGGGACGAGCAAAGTCACGCTAACGAAATCACATACGTAATGCAATACAGAATAGTCCAAAGCGAAACCAGGGACAGTCAATTCGCCTTCAAGAAGTACGACCTTGACCGAGTCGCTTATAGTAGGATCAAGTCCTTTGTCCACCAGGGCTTGCCTCTGCCTCTCATGTAGAGACCTTCCATCAGAGCCCTTCCGGTTCAAGGCATATATACAACGAACGGTAGGGCGCTCGACAAGGTCAGCGAGAATGCTGGCACCCACTGCTCCTGTCGTTCCAGTGATCAAGATTACGTCGCCCGTATAAGCTGGGGCTGGTATTGATGGAACATGTGTGCCGAAGTTTGTGCTGTATTTGTCAACCATTTCGAGCATAGGAGTGAGGGATTGTTCGGGTTCTGCAGCAGCATCTGCACTAGCAATGTTGAACCGGTCTTGTAACTTGTTCCACGTCAACCCTCCGAGCAACTGCATTTGAGATACATTTGCATACGGTCGAAGTGCTTCTGCGATTCTTGTGGCACCCAGGGAATCTAGACCATAAGCCACGAAGGGAACGTCTACGGCGAAATCTTCTGGTGCAACATCTAAAAGGCCAAGTATCATGGCGAGTACCTCTGTGCCATCGTGTTTTACATCATCAGTGTCCTCGCTTTGTGACACAAGAAGATGCTTGAATAGTGAAGAGAGGCCAACATCTTCATCAACCTTGTTCCACTTCAGGTTTGGAATGTAACGTGAGATAAATGCTCCTCGGCGCATCTTCAGGAGACCGTCCCCGAGGCAATCGCAAATTTCTAAACAAATTGTTAGGACACAACGCTCCAAGTAAAACCGAAATTGCGCACCGTCTGGAGTCAGCGACCACTGTCCAAGATGTTTGACCTCGATCGCATTACTACCTGCTCGTGCCAAAACTCCAACTTGAGAGATTCCAGGAGTTATAAGAGAGAAGGCATTTGGATGCTTTTCAAGTATACCGTCAACAAGATTGTGTGACCTAAAAGATTGCATATAAACGACTGTGCAGAAACTAAAATAATAAACAAGCTGCTTACATTGCATAGTTAGATTGTCCAGGATTACCCAAAAGCGCAACGATAGACGAGAACGACACAAAGAAATCAAGCCGCTCGATCGGTAACACCGCAGTGAATGTTTCCAGGGCTTTCATCTTGGTTGCACAAACTTTGTTGAATGATTCTTCAGTCTGGTTCATGAACAACGCATCTTGCAGTACAAGGGTCATTAAGAAACAGCCTCCAATTGGTTGCTTGACGCTTTTAATGAGAGCGGAAGTAGCTTCGGATGACAGAGCATCACAGCGCTCGAGGCGTATATTGACGTCTTCGCGTTTCTCCAAGTAGGCAAGCTTCTGCTTCGTAGGCGTATAAGTGTTCGTATCAAAGAAAGCTCGGCCACGACGTGAAGTCAGAATTATGTCCCGGGCGCCATGCTACAAGGCACAAGTATAAATGAAAAACATATATTTGCAGATAGAGAGGGGCTTACTTGGTACATCCACAACGCGACATGAATTCCGAGATCACTGACTCCGCCAAGAAGGATATAAGCTTTATTAGCATCGAATAAGGGTTGCTGGTTGAAAACGAGCAGTCCAGGAGAATTTGAAATAATATCTCTGGGACGAGTTATGTGAGAATCCTTCGATAATGCGACAGGCGTCGAAAGGCGGAAGCTGCACTGTAGCGCATCACCGACCGACCAAGCATCTTCTTCAAACAAGTCTCTGATAGCGTCATCCCAGACAAACAACTTGCCGCGCCACGAACGAATTTCAGGTCGTATGGCCAAAGTCGACGAGCTCGCAATAATAGTGTCAAATCGTGCGTCTCGTGTTGGGTATCCAGAGGAAACATTCGCGAGCAACGGAAGAGTCCCCAAGAACTGATCTAAAACCTTGCTCAAGTCGTCCGAGTCAGCAATAAATATTCGCTTTTGTGAACGTTTGTGACCTGGATTTGTCATTCGAGAATGTCCCAACACCATCGTTGCGATGATTGCAGGGAGAGCGTATTCAGCCAAGAAATCGCCATCTCCGCCATCAGGAAGAACTGCGAGATGTCCCGAATGGCATATGATACAGTTGGCAAGCGGGGACTGTGCGATGCCGACAACTTTCTGTCCCACAGCGAGACCTTCGTCCTTGCTGTCAACAATAGACCCAACGAAACCCCTGAATGAAGAGAAAGGATTCGACCACGCGGACACCTCAACCAAGGATTGATCCTCCTCCAAACAACCAAGATGAACTTGCACGATGTCCGTTCCGTTCCGTACCCAGGCCCCATTTGGATCAAGCTGAACCGCGTCCGGAGGTGGAGGAGATGTAATAGCCTTTGGAACCAAGGGATTACCATCCTTTGAGAATCGTACGACGGTATCACCGCCTAGACATTGGCTGAATCGAAGAATATTCGCAATCTGTTCGGATTCATCAAGCGTAGCTTCGAAAATGGCAAGTCGAATATCCCAAGACACAAACTCGTGGATGATGCTTTGCACTAAACCTATCCCAGCATGTCCACTAATTCCGCTATCGGCAATCAACCACAACGACAATGGCTCATTGATATCAAACTCAGAGAGTTTGCGTTGTATGATCATCTCGTCTCCATATTTGTACTGCAAGAAGACGGTGTTCTGAGAGTCGCTCGACGAAGAAATCGGATCCCATGTATGTGAACGCTGGCACGTGAATACGAAGGCTAGACCATCGTGTTCGTAGCCCCAAATCTGCACGTTGTCGTAACCCGTTTTTTGCAACTTGCTCTGCCATTCATCAGGTGCCAAGGTGCAGCACTCCCTTTCGTCGGTATAAGAGAGCCATTCAGGTGATGTGCCAAATACGGTATCGATCCAGATTGTTCCAGGCTTCTCCTTCCAAGAAGTTCCGTCTAGCTCCGCTACAAGTAGCGAGCCGCCGGGAAGCAACAATCGATTCAGGAACGAGATCATTACAGAGATATCTGGCGTGGAGTGCAATGAATTGAAGCCAATGATGATATCGAAGGTGTTCGGCATGAAACCCTGTTCTTCAGGATCCCGGGAAGGATCGTACGCCTTGGCAGAGATATGTTCGTAGGAATTTTCTTGGACAACAGTTTTCGCCATGGCCAAGGTTGGATCACTCGCAACGTAGAAGACCATGAGGTCTTCTCTGCTCCGCAATACCTCGCATAGATGGGAAGTAAGTGATGAGCCTTTCCCTGAAGGACTTGTTAAGACAATCTCCACCAATAACAACGTTCCCTTGACTCACCGGCACCGATTTCTAACACACGTATCACACGCTTGCCCTCAGCAAATAACGCAGACAGGGCTCGCTCAAAAATCACCTTCATCTCGTCCAGGACAGAATCAAATATCTGCTGCGATTGGAAGAAGCGTAAAATCATTTCCCGGGGGAATACAGTAGTCGCGCCATCCTAGATTCACAAATAGCCAGTTGTTGATATTCAGAGGACATTCGAAAATGACTTACATCTGAAGAATTGAAAGAATTGAACAAAACCTTTGGTTTCATATTGAGTTGTTCCGTCATTTCGAAGCACACAGGCCATCGTGATCGGAGGCCCTCTATTTCAGCAAATGAAGGAAGATAGGAAGCTCCCCTTGCAAGGGCCTCTTCCGCAAATTCAAGGTAGCGTTTGTGATGTAACTGTGATTCAAAATTAGTAGATATATCGATATAGTTGTCTTATCATGACAGACCTTATTAGTCTGTCGTTTATTTTCCCGTAGAAGGTTGGACAAGAAATCGAGTGCGAAGTGGTCCAAGACATTAAGGAGATCGTGGAGATCATTGACTTCATGAGAAACAGCATTACCATTCGGTCGCGAAAGGCCAAGATTCATGGAGATAGGTTGGTATATCAAATCATACCGCGTGGTAACTCCGGTTTTCGGGGTAGACGACACCTCGCGCAACTCGAAATCGTGCATTGTGCAGATAACAGAGCCATGGGTATCACAGAGAGTAAAATCAAACACTCGGGTATCTGAGGTATCTTAAGTGACAACGGAAAAGAAAGGAAGGGAGGGACTCGTTACCTGGCGTCCATTCCCGCAACAACATATGGGAAAAAATATTTTCACCGGGTTTCGGAGCCTCGTAAAACGCGAATGCACCCAATTTCGATGGGAGGAAAACCGAGTCCGGATTTGGGTTCTGTACAACATCTGGATGGAATGCCGCAAAATGAATGGCAGCATCCATGACCATGGGGTTACACACGTATTTCTTCGAGCTGTGACTATGATCAACACAAATGCTTGTCAAAGCCTCCAAGCAGATTCATACCTGGGATTCTTGGATGGTACGGTCACTTCTGCCAAAACCTCATCGGCATTTCCGGCTAAGTAGACAAGTCTCTGAAACATTGGCCCAAAGTCGACGAGAGGTTGTAAAGAATCGTAAAAGCCTATACAAGGTCAACGATTTGGATGACGGCGACAAAAGCATCCATACCCTGTAATTCCAAAGGTTCGAGTCTATCCCGAATAGACTTCAAGTCTACATTAGGTACCGCCTGTGCAAAATTGTTGCTTGAGAAGCCTTGAGAGTGAATCCTGAATTCGTTCGAGACCTTGGAGAGATGATATGCATCAGCTGCAGTGGACTACATAACTAGATATCGAGGACAGACCTTGGACGAAGGGCCCGGTTGTGAAGTTTTAACGCTCCATCGGGCGTCTTCCTGTTCAACGCGTACGTCTACCGGGGCGTCAGATGCAAGAGAGAGGATTGATTTGAATTCCAAGTTCCATAATAATCGAGCTCCAGTTTGAAGAACCTAAGTTATAAATAAGCATCTGATAGACAAGCAGAGCACTCCAATGTACCATGTCAATGTAGGCGACCGCCGGAACGATAGGCTCTCCATTGATAACATGTTGAGCCAAATCTGGATATATTCGTGCGTTCATCTTTTGCCGTAACGAACATGGTCCCGAAGAAGATTCGACCTGACGAGGGCCGTCAACGCGCAGAGGGAAATGCCGAGTGGTGAAGGGATAAGGAATATGATAGGCCTTGTCACGGCTTGCACGGCCATATAATGGAGTAAGGTCGACTGAATTAATTCCCAAAGTAACTAAACGTCCCAATGTCTCAGTAAAGGCAACGAGTTCTACATTTGAGGAGGCCGCGTTCTTCGAAGGTCGTCGCATCGGGCATACAACGGTCAAACTCTGGTCCAAAGCTGTGATATAAGACGACAGCGCAGGGTGTGGGGAGAGTTCGACAAATGCCGCATCGGTCGTGAAGTCTTCCAAAATCGATGACATGGCTTGATGAAAATGAACCGGACTCCTGACGTTACTCCAAAGATATTCTGGTGTGAACTCTTTGATGATCTTCTCTTGACCAGCGACGGACGAATACGTGGGTAGTTTCGGCGTATAAGACCGTTCATAACGACTGAAAATATCTCGTATCCCTGTGAAGAACTCATCTCGACAGACATCCATGAGCTTCGAATGAGAAGGGTTCAACGTAGATAATTTGCGAGCGAAGAGTCGTTCCGACTGAGCTACTTCGACAGCCTCTTCAACTAGATGCCTAGAACCAGAGACGACGACGGCGTTGGGTGAATTGTAACAAGCGATTTCTAAAACCCCTTCGGCTCCGTCAGGCTTGACGCGCTCAATGATAGTTCTGGCTGAGTCTGCATCGCACGCAAGAGCAGCCATACCCGCATCAAGTGTTTCGCTAAGCTTCATAGCTCGCGAACGGATAATAGCAATCTCCATCGCCATCGCTTTTGGCCCTGCACCTGACGCGTAAATCAGTGCTGTCTCACCCGCAGAATGACCAACCAATACATCTGGCGTCAGTCCTACACTCTTCAAAAGATCATAGAGTGCAATCTGCAACATAGTGATGGCAGGAATTGTAACTTCCGCTGACCAAACTGCAGCTAACGACGACACGCTGGGGTCCTGGGCAAACATGCCCGTTGATTCGACCATCGAAACGCCGACGACATTCTTGTAGACCTCATCCAGTTCTAGTATCGTGTCACGGAACACCTGGTAGGCCCCGAAAAAATGACGACCCATGTTGATGTGCTGAGGCCCTTGGCCGGTGAAGACGTATACGAGAGGTGGGCATTGTTTGGAAATAAGAACGGGGGCTTCCACCTTGGGTAGTTGATTAGATCCAGGCGTGAAAGTGAAGGTGGTCCGCCACGGAAGTTGACGGGCACGTCGAGCATAAGTGACGGCTTGGGATAGAGCTTCAGTGGATGAATCCTTGGACAATAGATCCAATAATGATTCAGATATCTCTTGAGTTGCACGAGGTGACAATCCGCCAACGACGAACAGAACCGGAGTGTCCGGGAGAAACTGGGAGGTAGAATGTGGCAGCGGAGGCGAGCTTTCTATGACAACGTGACCATTCGATCCACCAATTCCTGAGCTTGCCAGTGAAATTAACGACCTTCCAGAAGCAGCTCGGCATCCGAGGGGTATCGGTTCTGTTGGGACTTTCAAGCCGTATTGATCCCAGTGAATTTTGGGGTTTGGAGTATTGAAATTCACGTTCGGCGGGATGATCCTGTTCTCCAAAATCAAACATGCTTTGACAAGTGATCCGAAGAAAGCTGAAACTTCGAGATGTCTGATCGCAAGCTATGAGTATATGAAATGCACAAAGAAAAGAAGAGAACTAATAACCCTAAATTTCCTTTTAGACTGCCAACGACAACATCGTCAGAACGAGAAAAAATGTGTCCTGCTGCATTGCATTCTATGGGATCACCGACGGCAGTACCTGTTACCACAATATGCTCAGAAGACCGAAAGATGGGCAAATATATTGGTTTACCAGTAGCATGCAATTCGACAAAGTCGACGTCTGTTGGATCTCGACCGGCCTGCTTATAGGCAGCTTTGATGCATTCTTGTTGTGCAACTCCAGACGGAGCGTGAAGAGGTGCTCTAGCTCCGTTCGAGTTGACAGCAGAACCAAGTACCTGAATATCCATCAGACCAAGAAAACATCACTATTCCTAGTTTAAACGTACCACAGAATAAATGTGATCGTTATCGGCAAGTGCAGCATCCAGAGGTTTCAAAACGAAAACAACGGCACCCTCAGCTTTCGCAAATCTAACGAATGCAATCGTAAGCATAAGTCACATTTTGTCAATATAAAGCCTACCCGTTTGCACTAGCATCGAAAGGCTTGCATTTACTATCGGGGGACATGATTCCACCTGACCCATAAACAATCCAATCCCAAAGGCTATAACGATGAACCAACTGTAAAGGTCGCATCCAATGTTTCCAGTTTTCATCGGCTTACCTCATATTGTGTTGACATCCTCCAACAACAGCGGCGTCACAATCGCCATTACGAATCGCCCGCAGAGCAAGATGAAAGGCTGTCAAAGTCGAGCTGCATGCAGTGTCAAGATAAAATGAGGGACCCCGCAGATCAAGCGTATAAGAAACTCGATTGGCTAGAGTGTTTGGTGTGCCGCCAAATCCTCGGTCGTCTACGTCGTCCTGTTGAGAAGAAAATCAGACAGCAGATAAAATGTAACCATCTGCACGACATACACGTTCAAAATACTCCGCATTAGTTCCTGCCATAAATGACCCAATTTTCTTGCCTCGCGAGTCGATCCCAGAATCGAGTAAGGACAAGAACGAAAGCTCGATCAACCGACGTGTAGATGCTGTCAAGGATTTGGCATCCTTGTTCGCGACACCAAATTCTAAATTATCAAACTTGGTAGTATCTTTCAGAAATGATCCTCCACCATGCGGGACTTCGCCACTGAGATAAATCAGACCAACGTAGCGAATTAGAATCTAATACTACTGACGATATGTCTGCCAATCGTTCACTCGGAATGGGTTCGTAAGCTTCTCCTCGTTGCAGCAAGAAATCCCAGAAAGAATGGTAGTCGAGGTTCTTCGACGAGTAGGTACCAGATGGCAACTGGGCACTGACGCCAACCTGAGCGAGGAATCAAACCGGGAAGCCGCAAAGAAGAAAAAACAACAAGAATATCGACGTACTATGGCGATCTGTTGGCTAGTAGCCTGAGACATGTTGGGGAGAGAACTGCGAGGAAGCCGGCAGGCGATGCGGAGTGTTATAGGTTATACACGATGGCGGACTCAATTCTGATGTGAAGGGAGATCTAGGGACGATTGGATATATCCTTCTACCGAGCTCCCAGCGCGGGTGTAATGTTTGGATCCAAAGGACCGAGGGGAGATATTTTGGCACCAGGGCGCGTGGATCAGTGTTGCAGATCGTCATGAGACGTGGGCTCAAGTAGCCGGCATAGAAAAACATATTCAAACTTGGATTTGAAAATGAGCGTGCGACACTCGCGATCATCAGACCCAATATTGGCTAGTCTCCCCCTAAAGGAGTCATGCCTGTAGTACCAGTAGCAATCACGTTTGACGGCATCAAACACAGAACTGAAAGTTAGGTAACTAATGCACCAACGCAGTCCTATTATTGCTCAGCGCAATTCTAGCGCCTCAAATTACTTCACTGTCCAACATCGTAATAATCCGTTGATCTGCCATGTCATTGCGGCCGCGCAAAGATGCGGTGTTGTCACACAATTTTCCACACCCGGCGCAATCGAAATAAAATATAACTCGGAGCTGAAATTTGATCTTCCGACAACTACCAAATTTAGCATGACACGTGCGATAGATAACAGATCAGGCTTTTGAGGTCACGGTCACTCCTGCTTAACGTGAGGTATGTAGTACATCGGATATAGCCAGGGCTAGGTTATCTTGGCTGAAGAACGGTTTGATGCTTCTAAAACACATCACCTGGGATCAACATCCAATATCTCTTCAGGGTTAACCTTCTCGCAAAGTTTGCTCTCAGTCTGCACAAACCGTGATATCCATCCCGCTTTGTTGATCGATTTCCACAACAACAGAGCGACTCTGGCCTATCGCTCCACCTAAACGATCTCTGCCATGCGTATTATTATCGCCTCGTTTGCAATCTTTCGAGATCATCAAAAGGAAGCCCAGCCCCAGCACATTATTCCAAACGGTACTTGACTCATGACAAGGATTGTGGTGACCGAAACGGTCTGATGGAAAATAGTCCACTATTCGTTGAGCTGTTTTTAGCCCGGCGGTGTAGTGAAGAATAGAGATAGCCGGACCACTTTTTCTTGGGTGCATGATGTCTGCGATATGGCCGCCGAAACCTTGTATAATTCTCTGAGTGTGTTATTCAGATACTAGTACTTACATGAATAGATTCATAGGATGTAAATTTTCTGACTCTTCTATACGGGCGTAACACGTATCACCGGTGGCATGCCATTGTGGCGCTCAACAATCTCAGTGCATCGGATTGAAGCCGCGGTTCGGAACGGTCGGGCTGACCTAACTGATCTGTTGTTTTGAAAGGACAAGTCCCAACGCAACCTGCCAGCATATCGAATTATGATCCGAAAAAAAGGATCTGCGTTTCAATATAATCAGATTGTGGCACACTCAATCAGAGGATGCGGGGACACATCAATGCTTCTGCAGACGGCCGATATAGGCCCTCTTCGGCAAAACCTTACGGAAGATTGGCAGTACTACCGGCATGAAAAAGGGTACCGCGTAGTCAGCTCAGGCTGGAAACAGGGTAGTAAGAGTTTGACATCTCTGAACTTGTTTGTTACGACAATCGTATTCTTGTGAGAACCACAGCTCGTGGGCTGCGGACTGTTAGCGTTCTGATATGTTTGAAATATGTTTTGACAAACCTTGGACGAGGATGCGGAGACTGGAAGCGAATATCAAAGCGCGGTGGGTGCACTTGTCTTACAGACGAGAGTTTCCATAAGGAAAACAAAACGTGATAATTTCCATTTTGTAACATGTGATTTCCATAGGTCTAGTAATTTTCTGAGCTACAGTACTTATTTGCTGCGCCGCAAAGTCTCGTTCACTGGAATCTTTGTTTCCTAAAGTCAGAGGGCCAAGACGTGATGGATACGACTCGGGTCGAGTATTCACGCTCGCGTACTGTTGCCAATGAGCGCTGAGTACCGACAACCCGAGCTAATCGTCCGCGCACATACTATGATGCAAATGTCGGCACATCGGAACGATGAGCACAGTCGATCCCATGCGGTCACTATTGCCGAAGTGAGATCATCCGTAGAATGCATATATGATAGGATGATTACAGCAACGGATCCGAGCCCTGGCCCTTGTAAGGATTTTGTCAAATTTCGTAAGACTGTATTCAGACGCACGATCGCACGTGCGTCAGATATAGGTGGGATCACTCTCAATCAAAAAACACGTCCCTGTTCCTGTTTGTAAACCCTCAAAAGATCAAATTCAAAAGGGATGAGACCATGATTGATAGTAGTGAAAGGTTGCGGTAGCTCAGAGGTGAATGCTGCGGTCGGCTGCGCCTTGTTGTTGGCATAGTGGCATAGGTCACTGATCGTGATGTTACTCGCCGTTCATGGTATGATGGTAGGACCTATATTCCCGGGTTGCGGCCGTTCCTACGGCCTGTTCTAGCGCTTCGCATCAGCACATCAAACGATCTTGCGACGACTGCGGCAGGACGACTCTTGCAATACTTGAAAGGTTTCGTAATATGTCGGAACTATCTTAGCGTCTGCGATGAACTGCGAATTGTGATTTAGTAAAAACAGGTGTCTGACAATTCCTCACCCCGACATGAGGCAAGACTTGACTTGAGTTGGTAAGTGCATGTGATCGTAACGATCGGATTGTGAGAACAATAACAACAACATGATAGTATGCAACAACTCGAACGACAACCCTGAACGATGTATCTTCTTGCCTATTCAATTCACCATTACACTTGGGCCTTGGCTTATTTGAATGGGTGTCCGATTCGTCGCCAACACCTTGCTGCCAGATCCGAGCCTGCTGTAAGAATGCTGGCCGGACGCTCCAACAGCTACACCAAAAGGTAGAATAGTTAACAGTTGTACTGTTAACTACCGCACGGTATATATAGACGATTATGGAAATCCGTCGTAAGCGTAGTCTTACACCCTCACACATCCCAGAACAGAACAGAGGGTCATTTCGGGAAGGTTCCAATCCCAATCCCTGATGTGTGACGGCCATATACGTCTACCCCAAGGGGCGATCCTTGCAACTTGCTCCCAGCCGGGATCGAACCACCGATCTGACCTGCAAGCCGTAACTGTTAACTATATGTAAGAATGCTGGCCGGACGCTCCAACAGCTACACCAAAAGGTAGAATAGTTAACAG
>QLOR01000937.1:0-79843 GCA_003313825.1 Sarcodon aspratus
CATTGGATCCTGACATGTTTGGGATTCCTTATTGCTCAAGAACGTCCGGGCCGCCATCCATCAACACGCCGTAGGATCATCATCTGGTTTTTTTTTTTCCGTAGTTCTCAATTTCCCGACCAGCACAGAATTCGCGACTAGTAGGCTGCTATAAAATGCATAGACTTCCGATGATCTTGCTTGATTTACCCTCACGATTTGCTTGTTGCTGGCATGGGAGGTGCTATCGCCTTCATGCGGCGTCTTCTGCTTGCTGCCGCTCTCGCGATACTCAGTTCATCTCATCTGACAAACTGCAGCAAGCGAGATACGGTTTCTATGTCGACCGATGTCGTTCCTTCATCCCCACCTTCTAATTCTCCAGCGTCTTCCTCTGGAACGGCTACCTCCAGTACCTCTGTTCCTTCGCAGTCTATAGATCCGCGCACATCTCAGGATATTCAAAATACTTTCAACCGCAGAATAGCAGATATTACTCTCACAGCTACCGGGTTGTCCAACATACCTGCATGGTCGGTACAAGGGCAGAGTCAATTACAAAATTTCACATACTTTTTGGCGTTTAGGCTATCTACCCTCGGTGCAAACGGAACTTGGCCAGCAAGTGAAGTTGATTACACGTCCGGATGCACAGCACAGAGGGCAAACTGGCCAGCACAAACTCATTGGACACGTCTCGGTGTGGCATATGTTTTCACAATCTCACACAACCCTGCTCATTCCGATTGATGTAGTAACAATGGCATCTGCCTGGCATGGAGGTGTCCCAGGTTCAGCTGGCAATACAGACGTTAACAACACCGCTCTTCTTGATGCGATTTCTCGTGCTATGGATTATTGGTTCGAAAACGACTTTACCGTTCCCGGCTGTATAGATTCAGGGGGGTATACCGCTTGTCCTTGTGGCACCCCCGGTCTGTGGAACACAAACTGGTTTTCAAACGTATGCTAGCGGTTCTCATACCCAGATCGAATAGAATACTCACGTGTGATTGTAAAGGTTATTCTTATTCCACGGCTTGTGGGGGAGGTCTGTCTTCTTGTTCAAACTGCCCTAACACCGACGCAGTTTGCTGGCTGCAACAACATTCTATCTCGCACCTATTCTCAGTTTTTCCGGCCCATTAGCGAGGTATCATGGCGAACAGGTGCAAACGTGCTTGATACTGCGTCTATCAGTATCGATCTCGGTTTGTTAACCACAAACGTTTCAGTAGTTCAGGCTGGGTGAGTATCGCCGGCTTGGTTTGAATAAGCACATTGAATCATCTTAAAGTTCGTTTGTAGATATGGCTTTGTCCATGAGGAAGTTGTTGTTCAAAATGTTACGTCGGCTGACGGAATTAGGCCCGATGGAAGTTTTGGCCAACATGCTGGAGGTTAGTTTATTTGTAGTACTGGAATACTGAAATTTATGATTAAATATACTCCATAGTGTTATACAATGGCAATTACGGGAAGGACTAGTTAGGCCTTTGGCATTTATGGTTGCCGCTTATTTTGCTGATATTGAACAAGTGCCAATGATGTTCTGGCCTTGGAAATCAACGCGGGAGGTACCCAATTTTCCGCAGCGAACAACTCTCGAGCAGCGTTCGATGTTCTTATTGACGGCGACCAATGGATGATTTTCCAGAATACGCTGACTGGCGTGCTCCACTGGGATTTCGTAAGTGCTGTGCTTTGTCTTTTCTTCTTTGTGCATTGGGCTTATGTCTTACTTCAGAGCGCTCTTGGTCGGTTTATCAGTTTCCCTGTTGCGGATAGCCAGTGCGGTTACGGCTTTTGTCACTGATTTTTTCCGTACGCCTGATTTACCACATTACAGGGCCACGGGCAGTATCAACATAAATGTCAGCAGTATTCGAGCACTAGGAGAGCTATGGCAGTCCAACACCTTGACTTCAGTTGCTGATTCTTTGAATAAAAATACTTCAACTGCTAATGTTGGAGATTTATTCGGCAACAGAATGTTTTACAATAATGACTACATGGTATGCGTAGTCCAAGCTGTCATTGCATTTTGATAATAAAATCATTGTATTTTAGGTTCACAGAGGGCCAGGTTATGTGACTACCGTCAAGATGTTTTCAACTCGAACAAAGAACGGAGAATGTCTGAATAGCCAAAATGTAAGCGTTGTTACACCAGTCTGGAAAACGTGGCGAGCACTGACGAAAGGGCTTAGCCACTGGGTTTCCATCTTTCCGATGGAACCGTATACACTTATCTCCAAGGCAATGAATATGAAGACATCGCCGCGTCCTGGGATTGGAATCTCATTCCAGGCATAACGACTGATTACGGTGCGACACCACTCACGTGCAATTCTGGCGTGATGGGGGTAGAAGCCTTTGTCGGTGGTGTTTCCGATGGTCAAGTTGGGATAGCAGCTATGCATTATACGAACCCAACGACCCACAACATCACCTGGCAAAAAGCTTGGTTCCTCCTTGAGGACGATGTTCAAATTGTCGTTCTTTCTGATCTATCTTCCGTCTCACCCAATGTCGTATCGGTGTTGGACCAGAGGAGGCGAGATGGGGCTTATTTCGTCAATGGTCTGCAGGTAGATGATCGTTACGACCGCGCGAAGCGTCACACCCAGGGGAGACATCATGGCCGCGCAATCCAGATCGACAATAACCAAAACATCTCCGACTATGATTCCGTCAGTTCGCTCTGGCATGGGGGTGTGGGCTACGCATTCGACCGGCGGTCTTCCCTTTCGCTATCGGTACAGTCAGGAGAAAAAACAGGAAATTGGTCAGCGCTAGGTATCTCAACTCAGCCACCTACGACAGTGGACTTCTTTACCGCCTGGATCAATCAGCCCGCGTCGAACACCTTTGCGTACACTGTTTTCCCCGGAACGACGAGGGCGGGATTCGAGGCCAAGGCCCTCCTCAGCTCGCTTCGAAACCAAGTAATCTGTAATAACAAAACCGTGTCTGCGGTCCTTGACCACGACAAGGACACCGCGTTTGTAATATTTTGGGGTAGCGACGGAGGCTCCGTTCTTATCCCCCAGTCAAACCGTGGTCGCCCAGCAATCACTCTCAGTGCGGATGCCAATTCGGCAGTCGTCTATAGGATCGGGGAAGGGAACGTCACCGTTTCGGACCCATCGCAGAACAAGACTAGCCTGAATCTTGAGTTCGCAGTGGCAGAGTCGGAGCGTCTCGGGCTCACTGAGCCGCCACCGCCTGGGTTTGGACAGGACTCTACTACTACGAGCTTGTTTTTCCAGTTGCCTGTGGGTGGGTTGGCGGGAAGCAGTATTACACAGACATTGTAGTAGGTTTTTTTTTTTTACCCTTTGCCATTGATTTTGTCCAAAAAATCAAATCGCAAAATCTTTCCATTTTGCTCTCAATAATATTGAATACTACTGTATAACTTGAACACTATATACTGTAGGACAAAATTTTCTCGTTGCTTCACTTCTGGCCAGGTTTTATGGAGATGTCCGCAATAAATAGAGAAGACAACAAAGTTAACCTTTGACAGAAAGTGACTTTCACCGCTGCTGCTGCCGTAAAAAAAACTGTCGTGTAGACATGTGGATAATAATTCGGCACTAGACCTTGAGTAGATCCAAGGAAAATGGTAGTTTTGGAGCTTTGCAACATCGGGCAAGCATATAACATCAGGAGTGTAATAGCAAGGAATGTATACAGTATGTCGTAAATGTCGTCAAGTATTCGTAAAGTCATAAAAGTTAGTTTACAAAGCCATGAATAGAGCTATAATGTAGAAGCAATAGTACCTTTATTGTATCCAAAAAAATCCGTAGTGCAATACACCACTAAATATTACTTCGACTCGTCCAAAGATCTCCCATCTCTATCATTCTCTTCGAAAGGAACATAACGCCCCTCCTCATCTAGCCGAAGATCAAGAGAGAACCCTGTCACTGTAAAACTCGGTCTCCAAAGAGGCGTAAGTCCGAACCACGCAGCTACCTTTGCAGCAAACCACTGAGCACCTCGGATGCACTCCTTGACGGGAGAAGACATCAACATCTCCCACTTGTAACTCGGCCGCGGCCGAATCGCATCGTCATCGTGATCGGTGCCTCCTCCTGTTCCTAGGGTGGACGGGTGCCCTTGAGTTTGCAGATCGATATCGTTCATGTCCCAATTCGCCTTGCCATCACCTAGATGGACTGCAATAGCCTGCAACGATGAAAAAGATTGATCGTGCATATAAATCCAGGGACAAGTATGCGCGTACCTCAGATGTACTATGAAACACGATGTCGTTTAACCGGATGTAGATCATGTTCAGGAAGCCAGGATGAAAAACAGTCCTTCCCTTTGGCCTTGACTTGAACAAACCGCGCTGGGTCAAAAATTGCTCCAAAATCGGCCTCGAGAGAGGCCTGTACGCTATGGAACTGGGAAAATGAGGATTAAAGTCCTCCGCGTGTTTTTTGAGTGCGCTGATCGTATCGTAGTTCTGTCTCCAGACGTCGTCCTGTATCCACATGAGTTGTCGCTTCATACATATTCTTTATTGGAAGACAGACCCAAAAAATGTACCACCAAGTTGCCACTTCAGACTCTGATACGACTGACAGTCGCTCGTAAGTAGTCTTGAGTGCGTCTTCACAGTCAAGCATCAATTTCCGAACCCGTGGATCACGTTCATGCTCGATGGTGCTCTCTGTTATGCACGTTGGATCCCGAGGTCTATCGTATACGTTCGTTAAAAATCGGTACGATAATGTAGTAGCTTTCTCGCGACATTCGTCAATATAATGCTTGCGATAGTTGTCCAAAATAATCTGGATATGCTCCAGTCGCTGTGGGATCAAGCGTTCGTTTACGACCAAAAATCGAGCGAGGGTGCTAGTTAGTTCCAAGTCGTCATTGAGCCCAATGATATCCCCGTCAACTTTGACGTTCTTTGAATATATCAGCTGGACATCAAAGCCACTTCCTATCTGAAGACCCTGCCAAACCAGCTGTCCACGAGGCTGGATTTGGAAAACGCAGGACTCAAAGTTTATCGTAGTTGTTGCTTTATAACCGCGCCGTTGACAGCACAGACGAAATTGCGAGCCGGAAGTCTTTGATGATCGTGAGGGAAATCTCACAAGATATCGAATGCAGCTTACCACAATATGTTCATATGGCCAAAACACAATCTTCCCACTTAAAGCTCTAAGTGCCATCCGTATTTCTCGTCGTCTCCGGGTGACTTCACTTGTATTCTGATTTACATACTCCTCCAGCTCAGCAACCTCTTTGAGAATCACAGAAGAACCGTCGTCAAATCGTATGACCTAAAGTACGATCAAGAAGGACCCCACTATAGGCCGAAAAGAGCATACCAAACTTGGTGGGAAAGGAATCCACCATGCATTGCCAAAGAACCGGCCACACTCTATAGCGGAGTTAGACGGCGACTTCCAGAAGCAATCCGGTCCAACAAAATGATTTTGAATTGTCTCTTCTAGATGGCGAAATAAAGCATAATCGGGACCGTAGATCAACGAGACACCTTTGGTGTAAGTCAGAGACCCTACTTCTCGTAAAATCTGGTCAAAAGTTGTCAGTCATCAATCAATCATATGACGTTACCCGTTACCTTAAGATTCTCTACGTGTCTTTCGCCAGGGAACCCGGCAAAGTTGAGCAAATAAGGGGCATAGTCCGAGTTGACCGCTTCAGCATATTCCATAAGCTGTTCCGGTGGGATTCTACACGAGGACGTGGTAAGAAATAACGTAGTGATGGCTTCCTGCCAGATACGTCGTTTTGTATGTGGAGATGATGAAGAAACATTGAGACTAATCACAGTCAAAAAGGGTTCCTGTAGTGGAGGACCTCGTACTAGGAACTCACCGTGGAGAAAAGATATCGATACCTTTCAATAAAAAAACATGAAAATCAAGAGAGTTGGAATGCTAAAGGAAACGCACTAAAGTCAACGCGGCCGGTCCACGCTGCCATATTGAAACCGGATGAGTTTTCGTAGGATGATGCACTTTGCTTCTTCACTTACTTTTAAGCCATCGGTGCACCAGGTATATGTCGATGATCGTAAAGTCTGAGGATCGGTTTTAAAGAGTCGCTTAGTGTAAGAACAAGGTCAACCCACATATAACGAGGCTGTAAGTGGAAATGTAGATGCTAAGTATTTTGTCAGCGGAAGTCACTGGTGATCAGTGAAAATTACCAACATGTATAGCACCACTCCATCCAGTATATCATTAATAGACCCATTGACCGCGACTGCAAGAGCAACGGCAGATATCAATACATAATTGAGGCGGGACGTCCACTCGCTTGCGTTGCTGACAGGATCCTGGAAAGGTGCGAAGAAACATTGCAACACGAAAAAAGCGAACATAACAACTAGGAGCACGATCTGCCGAGCGAATGCAATCTTGCTACGATCGAGAGACCGGAGTACACAAGTGTTCGGATCGATAAGTGCGGTGATGAGCAGACTGCTAAGCTTGATAAGGAGATATATGGACTGGTAGCTGCCCCAGCCTCTACGATATCCTATGGTGCATAAATAATGTAAGTGGAGAATGGATGTTAACGAATTCCGAATTACCGCTATAAAGGAAATTGAGCGGATTCTTATCACGTGCCAGTAATCTTTGGTATTCACGATTCTTCTCACTGTGACTTCGAGGCCTGCCTAGTTCCGTGTATTTGTCAACAGTTGGCACGGCATATTCGATAGCGTGGTATAAACGAATGGGAAACCAGATCGTTAGCTGTAGATCGCCAATCAGGAAGTTTTCAAGGAATTGAAAGCGGGGGCGTACAGAGGCTAAAAGAATCAACGCGCATATCATGAGGATAGGCGCAAAATTGACTTCGTTACGCTTCATCGTAGTTGTCCAACAAAAGTCGAGAGGATCCCGGTATTGGTCGGGAGGTCCAAGAGGAGGAAGACTTGGCGGAGAAGTTGTAGCGTTTAAGTACGGATTGGGTACAACCCAAAGGTCATCCGTCCAAACGATGACATGGACAGCCAAGGTGCTGAGGGGCAAGTAGATTGTGGTCAAAATAAAAGTGACAATCAGTGTTGTCCAACGGCTGCCAACTCTCCCGCTCTGTAGCCCCTCAATTGAGTGCAGTTGCCTACATTCATTTGTAACACGAAACATATAATAAAGAAGGCCAAGCGTGATGCACATGAGCACAAACAAGTAGATGAGAGTTTGGGTCGCCGTCGAAATAAAATTCAAAGCAAGAACATTTGGTCTGGAAACGTAATGGTCAAGAAGATTCATGTGAAACGCGAGAATGACGAACATAGTTCCAAGAAATAACTTTTTCCACTTGTCCGAAATTGTACTCCCACTATTTGGGACTGTAACGTTGGAATCAATTAGAATACGAAATGATAGGACTTGCGAGAAACCTACACATGGTGTTCAGAATGAGAGCAAATATTTGGATAGTATCCAGCAATCCTTGTACACTATAAAACGGAGCGACGGCACTGGATCCCTGTGAAAGACTCACGTTTGAAAGGTGGCAGCTTGAGAGGTAAATGACGACTCACAGCAACACCGAGAAGAAAATTAAAGATCATCCCAAACCATGTATTTCGATTCCTCCATCCGGGTGTTGGCAACGAATTGTGCTCCAGGTCATCCAAGCTTTTCTTCTCAGCGGCCAGACGGTCCATAGGTGGAAACATGTACACATTTGTTTCGTTTTCTTTGCCCTTCCACTTCGCGAATTCTGGTACACGGATGGAAGCTAGATATTCATCAAGCTTTGGGAGAAAAAGAGGCGCAGCATAACGGTCAAAGAGGTCGATTGCAGGAACAGGTTTATACGATCTCGAGGCAGCGAGAGGTTGCACAACAGTAGATGTCGAAACAACAGTCGCAGTATCGTCGTCGGGTTTTGAAACAACTGTAAAGCTACCTGCAAATCTTGTCGATGATAACTTGCTAGATCCCGTCGACCGAATCTTCGTCTGAACAGACGATGACCGATTCGAATGACTTTCTTGGTTATAATCATGAACGGAACCTGTTTCCGTATGATCGCTACCATCTGTCTCCGCGAGCATCGTGCTTCGTTTCTCAAGACCTTTATGGAGAGTGCTTGGAACTTTTAAAGTGGTCGGATGCTGGACGGGCCTTAAAGGGATATCCCGCGCACTCGCATCTGGGTGCCTGGCTGATAGCAATGGATGCGGTAAGAATCGAGCTGGACGATTGGGAGATTCTTTGTTGGTATGTCTTCTTGGAGATGGGTTTCCCGAGCTTCCTGACGTTAATGGGACATCCATGGAAAGTGCATCGTTGCCCCCGCGCTGCGACCGCCTTGAGATGGTTCCGGTACTACCTGATGAGCGAGAGGACGGTGCATTAGCAGCAGAAGACTCGTAAATGTCGACGAGATCCTTAACGCCCATATGGGACGAAAGGTAGGAAGAACCACTGGCCAGTCCTCAAGAATAAAGAAAGCTACTAGGACAGAGCAACTTCAAATATGAAGATCCTCCATGCAGCCATGCACGTTTCCCGACAATCGACCGCAAATGGCAACAATTACTTACCCCGGTAAGTAGATTGATTACAAGGGGACAACAAAAATTATTACTATAATTGTAGCGCAGTAGTAGCTAATAATGTCCAATATTCTTTATTTTCCCTGTCGCATCTCCGCAAATGAATATTGCTCCAGCGCCTTGCCAAACTCCGTCTCATCCAGTGGGACAGGATGTACTGCAGATTTTGTTTTTGTCCACCAAGGCCATCTCGGCAGCAAGTTCTCCGTGTAACTAACAAGTCCTCATTCATCAACAAACAAGCGAATATGAGGTTCTTTGGATACTGACTAGAATTCTGACAATCTAAGCTGCCATGGAGGAAACCCGTGGAACTCCATCGGTCGCTTTGTCCAATGTGTGTTGGGGAATACATTGTGAACAATTGTAAGTTCAGGTAGCGCAACGCCGCTATTGCCTGTGTGTGACATGGAAGCCTTGAACATTGAACGACATAGCAAGACAGCTATATTCACCTTCAATTATGGAATTTACTTGGTTTACCTCGATTGAAAACTCTTTTTGGCTATCATGTAGTTCAAGTCTATTGTTTGCGTCACGAAGCAGGGCGGTAGCAACTTGAGCAATCGTAGGTTTTCCGGATAAACGAGAAATTATATGTGTGGTCAACGGTTTAGATGGCTTGACAAGACTTTTTGGTTGTTTCCCTATGTAATGGGTCATCAATCATGGGGGATTGGACAAGAAATATAGCACTGACGACGTCGCTTTACACCGCTGGTCCTTGTAGAAGTCTTTGACGACGTTGATCGAGTAATAGGAAGCTCCAGAGTGATCACGTTCATATTAAGGGCCTGGAGATTGGTGGGAGACAGTGGTCTGGAATCAGAGTCGGACAAGGGAGGAGTGAGTGGATATTCTATGTCGGATTCGGAAGAGCTGCCTTCAACGCTGAAGGTTCCGAGTGCATAATGCCGTTCAGATACATGGTCCAAGTTATTCGACAGTATTCCTAAGATTCTTTATTTAGAGACAGGATCTCCTTTCTTTTTTGGAATTGAGCATAAACCATGAACACATACCGTGTCGGTCGTATACAGTCAATTTCCGAATACCTACAGTCTGGCACCACACCGTAGCATTTCGCAAACATTCTAAAAGGCATTCTCGCACCAACTCCTTCTGATCAAAATCATAGTCCTCTGCTGCTAGGACAAGGGCCAGATGTAGAGGTACACGTGCCCGAGGACGTTCCGCAGACGGTGGGGGTATACGTGACCGATGTGTCTTCCAAGATGCTATGGTGGTGATACAAGCATATAAAAAGTGTAGGATAGTGAGAGCGATCTTTGCCAACCAGGACATACTAAGGAGAGAGCAGCTGTCACTTGTAGCTTCGAGACCAGGGGGCGCAGTGATGGACACGTAGTACTTTGAAAGTCACATGGTAAATAATGCATACGCTAAGATTTATGCAGAAGTTGTACAATTGAACATAGGACTACATTACAAAAGTGTAGGCTCTTCAGTAATGCTCCTCTTGATTTTTAACAAAATCGTTGTCTTCCAGTTATCCAGGTCCGACACCTGGTTGTATTCTCCCACTGCGGCTGTGAATGCTGATTGATCTCCCGCCTCTATAGCTTCTATCAGAATGATGAGGAACTTGGACTCGCGTGTGTTCTTGAAGCCCGGGTCGAGAGTCGCATAACGAGTCAGATTTCGCTGACAACCTACAGCGTCCTGAGATAGTGCATATATTACATGTATCGACGCTGATGACCAGGAAAACACTTACCCCCATGGCTAGGGCACAAAGACCTGATCTAAACCAATAGTCTTTGACACTGTACTTTGTCAGACTTGAGCTCAGCGAGGCATTTGCGACTTGGTCATAACGAGCAATGGCTGCGGGATAATTCTCCAACTCTGCATGAAGGTCTGCGGCATCCTTGAAACATGCGTTAGCAGTACTGCAATAGCTTGATTTAGCGTTCAAGTAACACATGAAGAGGATATAGACCATACGCCGTCGCATCTTCTTGTAAATACCAGTCGCCCGCTCTTTCGTAACTCTCACATGCCTTGCGCAAATCCTGTAGTTCTTGCCGGTAAATTTGACCGATCTCCTTCTCTCTATCTGCAGCTTGTCTGAATCTTCCCGCCTGAGTCAAAAATGTTATCGTCTGTGAGAGAGCAGAAATGGCCACTACGAAACGTGAGAACCTGGGAATCCAGAACGTAGATAACGTACAATCGGGGTATCCTCTCTTATATGCTTTGGCAGCGCTCCACCAAGCATTGGCTGCATCGTTGATCTCCATGCATTTTTCTCTACACTCTGCTTCTCGTGCATGAGCATCCCCAGCTTCCTTGAACTGCTTGTCGATCTTGAATGCATTTGCAGCTTGTTGATAGAGATCGCCAGCTTCTTCATATTTAGTAGTAGCAGAAGCAAACCATCCTCCGGACGAATTAGCTTTCTTATCCGCCTTCTCGAGGAGAGATTGAGCTGGTGATTTTGAAGGCATAATGGAAGCGAAAGGATGAGAAAGGTGGCTGCGGCGACCGCTCGGGATCTCCCACTTCAGTGACGAAGGCGGTGGACTCTTTACTTCGCACAACCAATTTCAACCTATCGTTTCCGGTAACCACACGCTACTGATCGCATCCTTACCAAGCGCGCAGCTAATATCCATTCAATAACGAATGGCTGTCCTACCCGTCGATGAGATCAAGCGCTTCTCAGACATACACCCAAAGCCAAAGAACATACAGTTTCAGTATGGTACCGCTGGGTTCAGGACGCTGTAAGTGTTACATCTATCTCTGAGAATGTTCCCGTATCGATCGCAGACGTGATCTTTAGTGGAAGTGTCCTCGATTCTGTCTTATTCCGAGTGGGTGTCCTGGCGGGTTTGAGAAGCAAGAAGTTAGATGGAAAGACCATCGGCGTCATGGTCACTGCTTCTCACAATCCAGAAGTTGTGAGAGCTTCTATTCTTATTATTTCAGAAACGTCTTTATTGATCTCGTCTAGGACAATGGAGTAAAACTAGTCGATCCCCGTGGCGAAATGCTGGAGAATGCTTGGGAAGTACACGCAACAACTTTCGCTAATGCGCCAAGCACGAGTGCATTTCTCGAGGCGTTGGATGCCTTCGTCAAGGCCACAAAGATCGATCTGTCGAAGCCTTCTAGAGTCGTCTATGCTTGCGATACTCGTCCGACAAGTGGTGCACTTGTATTGGCCCTAGAAGATGGACTGAAGGCAATCGGCGCTGAAGGACGCAATGCTGGTGTCACGACAACACCGATTCTCCATTACTTCGTCAAGGCTATCAATACCAAGGGTACCAAGTCGGAGTATGGTGTTGATTCTGAAGATGGATATTTTTCTAAGCTGACTGGCGCCTTCAAGAGTCTAATCGTAAGAGTTTTGTTCTTAAATGTCAAACAGTCTGATTTAGATTTGACTCAGGCCGGGAAAACTGCCATACCACCTTTAATCGTTGATTGTGCGAATGGCGTTGGAGCTATCGCCATTGACAAGTTCTCCAAGTATCTTGGGACCAGTATCACATTCATCAAGCATAATGCCGAGATTTCAACTCCTGGAGCATTGAACAATTCATGCGGAGCTGATTTCGTCAAAACGTCTCAGAGGCTTCCTCCGTCCCTGACATCGCACCTCAAACCGGGTCAAAGGGGGTGCAGTTTGGACGGCGATGCGGATCGTTTGATTTATTACTATCTCGACGATAGGAACCAATTTCACTTGCTTGATGGGGATAAGATTGCGAGCTTAGTTGCCGCCTTCATAGTTGAGTTGGTGAAAGCCGCAGGACTAGACGATGTCATCAAGGTCGGCGTAGTCCAGACTGCCTACGCCAATGGAAGCTCTACAAAATACTTATCAGAGGTTCGTGTGGCGCGGACAGAGAGTTTCCTTGAACTGATTTTTATCAGCGACTGCCAGTGAAATGTGTTCCGACGGGCGTCAAACACCTGCACCATGCCGCGGAACACTACGACGTCGGAGTATACTTTGAGGCGAATGGACACGGGACTGTACTTTTTTCACCAGAGACGCAAGATATACTTAAATCTCACCAACCATCCACACCTGCACAATCGACGGCCCTCAGTCACCTTCTCAACTTGAACAACTTGATAAATCAGACTGTTGGTGACGCCATCTCGGATTTGCTTCTCGTTGAAGTTGTGTTGGCACACAAATCTTATAGTGGGATAGAGTGGGATTCCCTCTACGTGGATCTGCCAAACCGCTTGGTAAAAGTGAAGGTGGCAGATCGCAATATCTTCAAGACAGAGGATGCAGAAAGGCGGCTAGTGAGCCCGCCAGGCTTGCAGGCAAAGATCGATGAATTGGCGCGCAAATACGAAGATGGCAGATCGTTTGTACGACCGAGCGGAACGGAAGATGTAGTTCGAGTGTACGGCGAAGCGCGAGTCAAATCTCAGGCTGATGGTAAGTTATGATCGTTATTTTGCAGGAGATGATGGAGGTAACGCTCTATATTTGCAGATCTTGCCTTCCGCGTCGCAGGATTGGTATACGACGAGGTTGGTGGAGATCCGAGCCAGAGACCGAAAGAATTCCTGTGATAGGTGTGAAGAATATTCCGAAGTTGTACAACTTGTCTGTAATAAGTATAGTTGGTGGTGGTCATAGGGTTATGCGCAAGACACTGACTTCAGTTGGTATGATGATATCGATACAATTGTAGCGCCGTAGAGCCATTTGAGAGTCGCAAAAAAAATTGTAAATACAAAAACAAAACAGAGAACAGCGCTGGTACCCGCGAACCGCCTGGACCGTGTCGAGTTGAAACTCCTGATGAAGTTTCTCCACTCTGCGTCATGAGCACGCAACGTAACGTGAACCAGTAGTACTTACTTCTTTCCTTCCAGTTATACCCTCTCCCGCCTTCGATATTCCTGCTCTTCCGCCTAGGAATGTGCAGATTCGTGATTTATAAAGGGACATCACCAGTACAATTATCTCATGTGAGATTCCTTTGTTCCGGCGGTACTTACTGCAATCTGACGCCCTACAGCTCCTCACACGACCCTGTCACTCTATTATCAACCAGGCTTTCGACTCTCGCTTAAGACTTGACCCCAGGAGACCTATTAACGGAGATGGGTTCGGCATAGGCGAGTCATCTCCGATTCCAGTTCTGTTCTTGTTTGACGTCGACTTAAATCCCTTAGGCTGGTATGACTCGGTATACGACGAGGAGCTGGGCTCCCAACCCTGCATCTTTACATCAGCAACCCCTGTACGCTCTGTTCATTACTTCATCAACGACGGTTTCTTGACGTTTATGGCTCCAAGGCTTGGAATAATGCGAACCTCGTCCGCCTGGCCGAGAAAATAAAATCGCCTCTCGTATTGTGAGTCAAGTGAATCCAGCCATTTGACTACCGCTGAGAGGTTTGTTTGCTAGTGCCCATGTCCGCGCTACGACTGCGGGCTCACTATCGTTAGACAATTGTCATCCTTTCGGCCATGGAAAGCTTATGGTAATTATTTCCCAACGCTTAGATGATTTTGGGGATGTGCTCACCCCAACGATCAGTTCATGCATAACGGTGGCATTGCCGAGTTTACAAAAATTAAGCGCAAGTTACAAGCTTGCCTCTCCGACGAGCTATTTGAGGTCGTAAATGGAAATACAGGTATGTCATAGCCTTATCTGTAGTACTCGAACAGCGTTGTTTATTTTTGTTCTAAGACTCTGAATGGGCTTTCGCACTGTTCCTGTCGAAGGTGCTGTAAAGAAGCCTTTGTATAGAGACCATGTGGCTTACCTCCAGTTGGTAGCTTCCAGACCCGAATGCCAAATCCTTCACCCCTCAAATCTTGAAAAACGCGATGATGGACGTAATAGCTAGCATCAATCAATTACACGAAGAAGCTGGGATCACAGAAGTACGCTGCATCCTCACAATATGCTAGTTGTCAAGAATTAATATGAACCTCAGCCCAGCTTGATGAACTTTTGTGTGACTGATGGAGAGAGTGTTGTCGCAACACGTTACATCTCTTCGCGCGAAGATGCGGCCGCGTCTCTAGTAAGGGCATAAAATCGTCCCAAAGCTAGCCTAGGTAATCTGACCATCATGCAGTGGTTTTCTTCCGGTACAGCGTTCAGCGAGTATGCACCTGGTGGGCATTACAAAATGTCTAAAGAGGACAAGCGAGAGAATATCATTATGGTGAGTGTTTGTCTCAGTACTTTCGACAGGCCGATGATTCTTATCATCGTTCAGATCGCTAGTGAACCATTGACGTTCGAGAAAGGTCCGTTAATTTCTAACCGCGCTCGGGTTTATCGTGACTGAATTTCCTGGCCTTAAGCGGACTGGATGGAGGTCAAGGTGCGCAGGCTATCACCACTACACCGTGTTTACAGCTGATCCCTTTGTAGACAAACAATATGGTCATTCTGACAAATAAAATGAACGTACTGCAGATCCCAATTATCGACAAATTTTACGTTCATCCTACAGATCCCAGTTCATTGAACCGTGGTACCGAATTCGCAGCAGCCAAAGGTTTTCTGGTTCCGCACTGGCCTCTAGAGTCATCGGGTATAACAACTGTGTAATTGCTTGTATACCCTAGTAGCTTTGACTTAACTGTCGTCATTTCATTGCATATGTAATCGTGATATTAGGTGTTTAGATACAACTGACTAAGGGGTATAAGCCTCCGTTCAGGACTCCTCCAAAATTCTTTCTTCTCTTTTCGAAAACAAAGTACGCTGAGTCTCTTCCAAGATTGTGTTGACTGCAAGATAGAGACTGAGTCGGCGTTGGCGACTAATCGTAGACAGAACATACCTTTCGTTTGATAGCGTCCTTCTTGGATCTCCAACTGCTCAAAGGTGGTCCGAAGCCGTTCTTCCTGATGGCGGACAGTTTCCTCAGCCCCAATGAGCCTCTCACGCTCCATCCTGATCCGTTCCTCGTCTAAACGGAGGCGCTCTTTAATTTCACCTACATTTCTATGCAGGTCATGCAAGAGAAGGATCTCGTCCCTGTGGGCTGCCCGAGCTAGGTCCAGTTCATCACCTAGAGTTGCAGCGGTCGAAAAAAAAGAATATCACCAATCTAATGAAACACATACCCGCAACCTCGATATCTTCAACAGCAGATTCATATCTTGACTTTTGTTGATCTACCCAGGCAACGGACTTGTTACTCAAGCGGCTACTTGAACGCTTGAGACTGCTTCGCTTTCTATGAAGTCCAGGTCTTTCAAGAAGAGAAGCTTCGTCCAAAATACCATCGATGCTTAGACCTGGAACAGGGGCCGGCATTGGCACTGGAAATGTCGGATCAGGGCTGCCGTATGTTTGAGGAACTGGAAATGGCACTGCTGGCTGTTCTGATTCACTGACCACTGAATCCCTCGGTCGGTATGGATGGGGCAGTGGATCAGGGGAGGTAAGATTGAATCGCTCCCCGTGTTCATCTCTTGCACCCCTATATGGCCCAGCTTCTGGGATTTGTGGGACCTGAGAGTGTCGAACGTGAACGAACGAATCGTCTCCCGGTACGGATGGCAGAGTCTTATCATCGTAATAGAGGTCCGAATCGCGGCGTTCGTACCCGTTGTCGGATGACTGAGTAAGATTGGACCCAGACGATCTACGAGACACAGACGCGTGTGTAACACGTTGGGTACGGCTGTATGAATTCGTTGCACGAGTTCCGTGGGAATGTTTTGCAGTCACTCCTGTCTTTCGAGTCGCAACAGGAGACCTGGGTCGCGCGGGGGTTGTACGACGGTAGGAGGACGGGATGTTGTCAGTATCATGTCGATGTTTGTACCATTTTTCCAATTCCTTTCAAAACTGTCAGAACATGAGATGGCTGAGAAGGGACATTGGCCTAACCTTTAACATGAAGTCCGGTGGGGCATGAATCGTTCGAAAACCGACGTCCGTAGTGTGTCGAACAGTGCTCAGACGCGACAGACGAGTGCATTTGCCTTCAAACGACGTAAGTGAAGTGGCTTTTGTGAACGAACAATGAGCTCACGAATCATGCGGTCCTTCAGGTGCCGTATGTGCAATAAAAGCTCCCATGCCGCGTCAGGACCTTTTTGCAGCTCTCGCTTTTCTTGACCGAGGAGATAAGCATACACTTGGGAGGTCCTTGGAGGTAAAAGTACTATCATGCAAAATCAGCCAGGGTTGGTTATGTGCCCAGTGCTGATACACACCTTTCAGCTCGTTCGGCGTGTCCGTACATTGAAGATATCTCCAACCCGGCTTAGTTGTCGGATCCGCCGGTTCTAACTGGCCCCGTACCGGACTGGGTTGAAAATAAGCCAGGGGTTGTTGATCTAACGGATCCATGTATGAATTTGTTCAAGACTAATTATTGAGAGGCCTGGAGAACGATAGTGAACATCCGACGCTGTAAGCATGAACGAGGAGCGTTCCCAGACCTGAGTGAAGCCTCGTTTGAACCACCCAATTGTGGCTGGTGAAAGCAAAGAATACAACCGGGCAAAGGCCATCAGACAAAAACGGGGTAGTCAATCACAAATTCACAATAGGCACCCAACGCGGGAAACCCGTAAAATTATTACATTCTGCCGCACTACAACGACTTGGACTACGGGTGTTTAGGTGCTTAATTGCTGTTGCTTCTGTATGTCGTCCGCCTTGGCGAACTACGAGTCCTTCCTGGTCAACAATGTCGGTTTCATATCGAATCTCGAGTCTATTCTCCGTTCGGTGACGTGGATTTTGCCTGGTCGTTTCAAAGATGCCGATCTCGCCTCTGAAGCTTGTGAGTTTTGTGCTCGAGCCTTTCTTTTCTGCTTATATATCATAATTTATCCAGTATCGGCCCTGTTGAACACGACGAGCTTGTATCACGACACCCTTCTGGCAAAGATCATACAATCTGATCCTCGATATAAACCTCTCATTCCATCCTCTTTGCACTCCCGGTACACTAGCGCTTGGTCCAACAAAGATCGCCGTTACAAATGGTCGGCCAGGTCACTCGAGTTATTCCGTTACCTCGAGCTTTTGATTGAAATGGGTTTGCGGCGAAAGACTTCCAACAAGACGAGGTGGAGAGCTGTAGTGCTGATTGAATGTATAAAGTATGTGTTCACATGCTCTTGACCTTTATCTCGACTCACAGGGACGGGCAGAGCTGCTTTGCGTCTTGGCTTACTGGGAATCACTCGCCGGCCGTTGGTGAGCCCTACCGTCCCCGAACGGGAGTTTGATATGGCTTCTCTCCCGCCGACTTCCAATGCGTCATCTCCAACACTTGCCCCCTCCTCACCTTACTCCTCCTCACCACCGAGCACCCCGGACCACTTGAGGAATAACCACATTCCTTTATCACCCCACCACCTCCTCGTCCCGCCGCCGCCTAGTAAATCGCTTTCGCCGATTGATGATTTCCTGTTACCGAAGGCGCTCTCTTCTTCATCTGTCAAAGAGCCATCTGCACTTATAAAGCCTTTATCAAGTCCGAAGGACTGGCTATCGGAGATTGTTTATATACTAAGACCTCTAGTATACGGTAAGTGCCCATGATAGCGTTCCGCTACAAGTAATAAATCAACCGTTGCATATCTTGTTCTTCAGCCGCCTTGTTGTCGCGCGACAGAGATTCTAGTGGGCCATTAGCAATCTCCATTGCTATGGAGATAATTTCGCGAAATCTACGGCGTTCGCCGTCTGCAAATTCTTCACTAGAACGGGCAGAATATGCTCGACGTGACAGAACCATTTTATGGTACTTGCTTCGTGGTTCTATCTGGAAGACCTACACTAGGTAAGTTTACAAGCTATGGAGTCCGCATCTTTATCACAGTTCTTATGCATGTTCTCAGGCCCAAATTGGATGCTATCGCAGACAAGACTGCGAGTGCACCGATTCTTGGACTGCTCAGCGCTTTCCTGAAAGACTGGATGCCGTTGATCGACGAGTATTATTATTGTACGTGTTCAGCGCTTATCACTAAATGAACTAACAATTAACCATCAATTACCACAGACACGGCACCGTAGTATTATTTCTTTCCTCGGTTGATTTGGATATGTATTCGAAATCTCCACACTGTAATACATTTTTGCCTGCAAGATGCTTTTCAGCAGGCGGTTTTTACTCCACACTCGTTGGGAGGCAGCCATACACGTGTTTTGACACATTGCTGTAGGCCCGGATTCTCCGCCTATTAGGGCCGCGGTCACCTGCCCGTTCCGCCATGAGTTTTAAAGATCAACCAAGTAGTCGACTTGATCAACGTACTGCTCAGTAGTTCAATCCTCTCCAATGTCTCAAACACCGTCCGGTCCAGCATACCAGTTGCGCAGAATCGTTACGAAGCATGACAAGGACGGGAAAGCCGTCGTAGATATCGATGCCACTGTGCCTGCAAATGTAAGATTAACCGTGTTCGCAGGATTTTGGCTCTAGATTAACGTAGAACAGCACGTTCCAGGATTCAATGTCGAGATTGGCAAGATATGGGCAACGGACGTTGTTCCGTCGAAGGACAATAACCTCGAGTAAGCTCTGCGCCTCTTATCGAACAACTGATATGATAGCTGATAATTATACTTATCACAGCATAGACGGTGCAATGAGACCGATCCATGGCATTGTATCTCCAGGTGGTGCCAATTGTCTTTATACGGATCTCGGACCCGGCGTTACTGTACCAATGGTGAGTATCATCCTCACTAAACTGATTGCGAACATCCCAATCTAACTTGTACCTGGTCTTTAGCATCGCACAACTTCAGTAGACCTCAACATTCTTGGTTAGAATCTCTCGCTTGTTCACGACTTGAGTCTATTGACGATTTTCGTATTGTAGTGTCCGGAGAGGTTATCTTGACCATGGAGAATGGGGAAGAATATCATCTCAAGAACCCTGGAGACACTGTTGTCCAAAGAGGGACTATACATGGGTGGAGAAATCCACTCGATACGTGGACTAGATGGGTTACTGTCGTTATTGACGCGGAGCCAACGATTGGGGTTAATGGTGAACGGCTCCCGGATGTGGTGTAACGATAAGTGGATGAAGCTTGAACCTATCCGGGCCGGTAATCCACCGCAGAATTGTATCTTAGATATGAACCTAGATCTATTGAAGATTGACGAACAATCCTCCATCCACCAAAAGAGATGCTCCTGTAACATACTTAGCCAACTCGCTAGCCAGAAACACGACAGGGCCGGCGATATCGTCAGGTGCTGAGCAAGACAAGTTAGCTATATAAACACATATCACACTCCACCGATGCGAAATTCACCACCGAGTCTGCCTAAGGCCGTTCTTTTGGTCATATACTCGCGTTTGGTAGGATCGGCGAGATCCTCTTTGTTGATGTCCGTGGCTATGGTGCCCGGCAGGATGGCGTTGGCACGAATATTGTATTTGCCCAAGGCGATCGCACAACTTTGCATGAGTGAAAGGATACCAGCCTTGGTAGGCGTGTAATGACTGGGAAAATATTGAGAAATGAGATTGGTCGAGAAAGGAATCTGAACCCTACCATTGCGTTTCGCCGCCAACAAGAGCTGAAATGGATGAGATTGCTATGATGGATCCACCTTGAGGCGATTGGGCCTTCATCTGATTCGCGACAGCTGTGAAATGAAGTGGATTAACATGAAATAGCAAGCAGGAGAGGTTCGCAAAAACCACCTTGTACCACATAGAAAGACCCATCCAGGTTTACCTGTCTTGTTCGTTCCCAAGTAGAGTGGGGCATGGTCAGGAACTCAGCGAACGGACATATGCCGGCATTGCTAACAAGTACATCTGCTCCATGGTTGACGAACAATTCTGATTCCAACAGGAACGACACTTGCCAATGCGTCCGAAAGCAGCGACGCCAAAAGCTACAATCTAATAACAGTTTACTCCACGGTACAACGACTCGGACATGGCCACTGTGAACAAACCTTGTTCGACGTAGCAGGGTCGCCAATATCACCTGGGACAACGACTACGTTTGCATTGCCTCCGAATTCGATTTCAGCCTTGAGCGATTGGATTTCGGCTTTTGTTTCTTCGTCGCCAAAATAATGCAGGATAAAACCTGAAGCACCATGCCTAGCGGATTCAAGAGCACAAGCTCTTCCTATGCCTCTGGAAGCGCCGGTGATAGCAACTATCTTATCCAGGAGCAGAGACATGAAGAGCTGGATGAAAGTTGAGACTCGGATGACGCATATGTAGAAGCGAGAACGGAGTTGTTGTTCTTGTAGGTCGAACCGAGAGTGCCGTTAGGACTACTCCGGGCCGGCGGGCCTGTGGAGTCTAGACTTTGTCGAGTCTGAAATTGGGATCCTAAGATAAACCGTCGGAGTATCCCTGTGACCTGTAAAACCCAAATTATCTGCCAGTGAGTGAATAAAAGCCCTGCCATTCACTCACCGCTCACTTATCACTAACATTGTTCTGCCATGCCATCTGCAAAGATGTCCGTATATCTGCATCCTTGTATCGTTTGGACGGGATCCTAATCGTCTCGATACTGTACAGCTACTACGACGCTGATGCCGATCTCGCGTGCTTGAGCGGGAAAATAATCGTCTTCTTGGGGTATATTCGCACCTTGCTCTTCTCAGCGTCGTGAGGCTAATCTTTTAAAGTTTTAAATAGATTCGGTAACCAGGGTGCTGCTCAAGCCCAAAATCTCCGTGACTCTGGTATCCCGAATGAGAAGATCGTCATCGCTAATCGTGATGATTCTTATGCTGCCAGCGCCAAATCGAAAGGATTCAATGTCGAGTTTGATTTCGGAAAGGCTGCCTCTATAGCTGATGGTATATATGCATTCTCCCCTTTGTGTTTGATTAAGTTTCCTCAATACTTCTCCCAACAGTTGTTTTCATCCTCATCCCCGACCAAGTCCAACCCCGTGTCTTCAACAACGAATTTGCTCCAAACCTCAAGGACGACGCTGCCATTGTTGTCGCAAGTGGTTACAATGTGTTTTACAAACTTCTGCATTTCAAACCTACTCAAGATGTCCTCATGGTTGCGCCCAGGTAACACTGCTGCGGCAAATCTCTCCTGTTCCCCGAAGATCATATTAATCAATCACGACGTATCAGGATGATTGGCTTCTCCGTTCGATCGTTGTATGAGAAAGGCAAGGGCTTCCCTTGCTTCGTTTCCGTCGAGCAGGAAGGCACGAAAAAAGCCTGGCCCATCGCTCTTGCACTCTCCCGCGCCATCGGTGCTACCAAAGCAGGGGCCATCGCCTCAAGCGCAAGGGAAGAAACTGCGATGGATCTGTTTGCGGAGCAGGCGCTGTGGCCGAATATCATCATGTTGTTCCAACAGGGATTTAGCGTTTTGAAAGAAGCTGGATGCTCGGATGAAGCTCTTTGTTACGAAATGTGCGCTGAAGCAATCATTTCATCTTTCCTACCGGTGTTGACGTGAATGCTCAAGGTGGATGTCCCAGGAGCCCGCTGAGATCTTCGAGCGGGCAGCGGACGACGGTTTCATCCACCAAGTAAGTTTGTCTAAAATACACTTGACCGTCATTACCCTGACACTCCAAACTTCTCCAAGCTCAAGTACCACTCTGTCGTATCCCAGTTCGGCCAACTAAGCGGAGCGTTGAAACTCGATGGAACTTCAACTCGAGAACACTTTGAACACATTCTTAACAATCAAATTCTCAATGGTCAGTTCTGCAGAGATTTTAGCAAGATCGAGGAGGATTTGGAGAAGGAAGGCGATGCCAACCCGTTGAACGTTCTCTACGCAAAATCAGAAGCTTCTGAACTGGGACAAGCTGAGAAAAGAGTACGGGAGAGGCTCGCCAACCTTCTATAAATTTCGATACGCTGCACCGAATGTATCAAGTAATGTAAAAATTCATTGTCACGTTTTACGCATATCATACGTGTAGAGAAATTATGAACAAGGGGTACTTGCCCCCCATCTCGTTCAATACATGTACCTGAAAGCAGGGGCATTATACCCGTCTTGAAGCTCTGCAGTTTGAACGTCTGCAGATGTAAGGTTCACCCCTTGTTCTCTGTTCTTCCGGGCATTCGTCATGCGCATGTAAGTCCCCATCCTAAGCGTCATGAGACTGTCAATTCCGGCTCAAGTATTATGTTCCAGCCCTACTCACCCTGCGACCAGCACGAAGCAAAAACCACCGAAGCATGCTACAAGGCACAGCGTTGTTAGTCATCTCTTGATATTCCACAAGGAGTCTATAATTACCTGACGTAATAAGTGCAGGAAGGTAGCGAGGCTATATTTTTCACACAGGTATAAAAAAAGCGGCATGTTACGAACAAAAAAAAATCGTCACCTCATCCTGAGTACGGAAAACGTTCGTACTAATGAGACCCGCGCTGTTAGCCACAGCAACTTGAGAAGATGTGTCAACCAAAACGAAATGCTAGAGATATCAAAGTGACTCGCCATTCACTGCCGCAACGACGGCGCGTCGACTTTCACTCATAGTGTTATTTGAATACCAGGAAGCGACGAGAACCGATGGAGCAAAGGCCTGCGTGGAGTGTATTATCAGTAAAGCAATGAAGAGAGCCGCTAAGTCAAATGACATACACCCATGGTGAGCAGGAAGCACGCAAAATAAGCGACGCCTAGAATATTTGTTCAGCAAACCCACACCAGGCGAATAATAATAATTATACCCTTGCTCCGAAGAGGATCGATCGTACCCAAACTATGAATAATTATACCGATTCTTGACACAGCTAAAACACGAGCATGGACTTACATCACGAAGCCAACGATAGCTGTGATCAAAGGAATGCAGCTAAATTGAAAACACAGATGAGGGTACTGGGCAACGTCGAGAAGGTGCATCGAATTACATGTGAATAGACCGCTCCCGGAAGTAATCAGAAGAGAAAGTCAAAACCTTAGCATGACGTTAAGCAAGCACCTGTAATCATGATGGTCGTATCAACTTACCAATAGAGCAACAGTTCCCACAATATTTGGGGCGACCGTAAACAAATTTGTTTTGATCGTGGAGTACCCAAGACTGGCAACAATCTGGGGTAGGAAATTGTTGACACTGGCAAGTGGAACTCCGAGGGATAGCGATATCAACAACCAGACGCCATATCTCCAATCCTTGAATGGTCTAAAAGCATCTCGAATATTGAGCTTCTCATTGACCTCGATTGAGGAATCAGACATGATGCGTATTCTGGCTATTTCTTTCTCTCTTGGAGTGAGAACCCACCACGCGGAAGGAGATGTGGGCTAGACAACATAGATCAATAGGTAAACAAAAAGAGACACGAGAAACACTAACCAGCCAGAACCATGCGAAGATGGCGAAAAATACTGTTCCGGCACCTGAACATATGATATTAGACATCATGCAAAATTTAATGCTTAGATACAGCTTACCTTCGATCCAGAATCTGTGGATACCGATCAGGTTTAGCATCAGCAGCGAATACTAAAGCAGATAAGGCCACTCACAAATACTGTGAATTCTAGTCAGGAGCGGCTTCACGATCAAAAGGTCAAGACTCTCACCTGCCAGGAATGAAACTTCGAATTGTGGATATGGAAAACGCCATATGCTATGGACGCAAAAGTTCAGAACCTGGTGAGTATCCAAAAATGCTCTACATGCCAATGAGACCTGATTTACAGCTTGTCAGCTTACTATAATCACAAACTGACTGAAGTACGAACCAGAAAATGCGCCAGATATGGACGCGGCAGCTACAAACATGGTGAGTAATGGAAACAAACACAATGGGAACAAGATTACCATAAAAGAGACCGATTCTAGAAGCCAGCTCATTCCGCTTGTAGAAAGTCGACAGATAGAAAACCTGGAATTACGTGAGCGATGTCTCCGATATGACATTGGGGATGACACAGACGACAGATGGCAATACGGCGCTCTCAAAAATCCCCAAAAACCAACGTATGGCAAAAACTTGGGAAAACGTGCGTGCAGCAGATGTGCAAAGCGCCCTAGAGAGCGCATGAGCGAGGTATATCTGAAAATGAGAATTACAAGTACATTGATCCCTGCAGAAGAAATGGCACTGAGCTTTCCAGAATGACATACAAAAAGCAGCACTCACGAATCCGATCATCATCAACGGTAGCACGCGAGCCGCGGAATATCGTTTAACGAGCAAACTTATAGGTGTTCCAAACCTGTGCAAATGTGAGTTCTTGCTATGCAGTGTTTAGCACTTCAAGTCTCACAAGCAAAAGGGAACCTAGATAAACAAAAGAGTCACATAACTGCGCAAAATACAACGGGAAAACCCACATAAAAGATCATCACAAGCAAGTAATACTGGAAATATCGTCAGTCACATGAGCTGGTTTGACCGGTTATTGTACACACTTGATTTCCAACAAGATGAATGTCCTAAATTAACAGGGTCCATCAGAGTATTCCGGCATGAGTTAACAAAGATAGACACCTTATCCCAACCGTCAGTCTTCGCGTTACCGATGTTGCCTTTGTCCAGGGAGTTCATCAAGTATCTGAAAAATCTATTCAGATGCTGTAAAAGAAAACCCTAACAACAGCGACCAACAAGAACGCCAAAGGAGGCAACAACAAAAAGTCAAATTTGCGAAGCATTCGGAGCTCCTCATCTCGTGGAATGTCGGCCAAGGTTTTGGGCGACTTTGCTAGCTCCGGATCGTTCTTAGCAATGGTGCTGCGAGAAGCGGTCTTGTCGACAGCTGGGAAGGATTCGACGTCCACACCGGCCATTGCTTCGCAGAAAGGGTGACAAGAGAGAGCGGCCCGTAAACATTGCGAGTGTAGAATTCATATCGAATATTCAGTTGATAGCCGACAAACATACCCTCGCGGATCAGGGCCGAGGATTAGTAGTTTGTGTGGACTTTATCGGAAAAGTCATGTGAGATCAAAAAATGGGATAACCGATCCGGACCGGAAGATCCGCCCCGCTTCGAAATGTTTCCGACTTCCCGGCGGGACCGAACTGATAAGATCTTCAGGTTGAAGGTTGTACTGCAAGCATATTTTTTTGTTTACGCTCATCCTAACCAAGATCATGTCTGCCCCAGAGAAGCTCAATGCAGAGAGCATGCCAAAGCATGCACATATCCTTTGTCGGTTTCTCCAGCCTCATGTCGCAACCACGAATCTCACTAAAACACCCACAGCCCATGCCACAAAAGCTGGTGGCCTCATCTTCCTGAGCGGCCAAACCCCCGTTGAAAAATCTGGCGCACTTGCACCGGGAGGTATCAAGGAGCATACTGTATGTGCCAACTCGTCTAATAGATACATCGATCTCGACTGACACTCCTTGGTCCAGGCTCAATGCATCGCAAACCTCGGCGAGGTTCTTGCTGCAGCTGGATCCTCTTGGGATAAAGTCGTCAAAGTTAACGTATACCTCAAGAACATGGACCAATTTTCTGAGATGAACGAGGTCTACGAAAAAGTGCCATCCTTTCCTTGTCGTTGCTTTATCGAGGTATTAATCTGTATTTACGCAGCTTCTCCCGACGCCAAAACCGTCGAGGACATGCATCCAAGCTGCGAAACTGCCCAACGATGTAGACGTCGAGATCGAGGCCATTGCCTCCTATTAAAATATAATCCTCTGTTTTGACGTATCACGAATTTACTCAATAACATGTGTTGATTTCTATTACATTGTGCGAATCATCAGGTAATCAAGCGGTGCCTAGTGCCTTCGCTAAGGCGGCTGCCGCATCGGACACGAGTTTTTTTCCAAGTTCCAAAACGCTAAACATTCAATGGTTAGTCTGACAACGGGTTGACACATATTCACCACATACCCTGTAAAGCACAAGACACGATCAGATCCTGAGAATTTATCAAAAAAAAATATGCACTGACCGTCCATAGCCATTATAGGATGAGGTCCACCTTTATAGACCGCAATTTCAACTTCCTTCCCAAACTTTTTCAATTTATCACCGTAGAAAATGCCTTCGTCCCTCAAAATATCGCATTCTCCAACTCCAATCCAGGCATTTGGTGCCTTGGCGAATGTCTCATCAGGAGCATAAATAGGAGAGCTGTCCCATTTGGCCCAATCTTCCGGATTTGGAAGATACATGTCTTTGAACCATAACATTCTAGCTGGAGGAAGACACGGGGTCTTCGAGTTCTCACGCCAGGACGGATACACGGTTGAATCGGGATTAGCAGTATTGTCCGTCACCGGGACTATGAGAACCTGGAATATCAAAGAAACAGGGGGGGCCATCAACGCGGCCTTGTGGGTAAGGATAGCCGCAAGGTTACCGCCGCTATAATCGGTAACATAAATCGCACAATACATAATGTTCACAAGACAAAACCCACCTTGAGGAACCTCCAGTCGCAATCTTAGCCACGTTGGCATTAATTTCTGTTTTGTTGGCCAAAACCCACTCCAGGGATTCTACGGCATCTTCCACAGCGGCAGGATAAGGATTTTCTGGAGCAAGGCGGTAATCGACAGATACGACAACACATTTGGCATCTAAGAGAGACGAGGTAAGCTCTGGTTTAGTTCAAAGAGTGCGTTTTACTGACATTTACACATGTTAGTGCAAAAAGAATTTTCTGTACCGATCTTCCCCAGTGTCCAACCGCCTACAAGACATCTTAGTCGTCTGTAAGGTGAATTCATAATACAGAATGCGTACCGCCATGAAAGAATATGAATACTGGCCACCCTTCAACGGGTGCATCACCCTCAGGGGTAAACACTCTAACGTCACATTTACTTAAGGAATAATCTTTGATACCGCCAACTGGTAGAGATTCTGAGGTTCCTATAACTGCGGGCTGGTCGCGAATAGACGGATGCCAAGGAAGCTGGTCTGCCCTAGGCCTGTGGATGAGGTTGGCTTTGTGGAATTCGACGTATTCTGGGTTGAGTTTGTGAATAAACTCAGGATCGAGAGGTTGCCAGACTTGAGACATAATGAAGGGTGGGTGGCAGGATGGAACTGATAGGCAACCGGTTTCATTGACGGGCAGGCGGACCGCCAACGATAACCCGATTCCTTATCTCGTGGTGAAGATTTGCGTTTCACATGTAGAGTTTCTGGACAATGTAGAAGCTAACCCGACCGGTCCGTTGTATCACGTGACTATAAATTGCGTCGTGATTGCGGGGCCAGTTAAAGGGTCTCGTCCAAGTCTCGTCCACTTTACCGTCTAATGCAGACAACAACCCCACTACGGCTATCTGCGCGACCAGATAAACAAGCTCTTGTCGATGAATTTGCCGGAAGACCTCTGGAAGCGTTGCGGACACCAGCATTCATAATTGACAGAGCTGTCTTTGCGAAGAACTGTGCTCGGATGCACGCAAATGCCAAAGAATGGGGTGCAGCTTTCAGAGCGCATATTAAAACTCACAAAGTACGCAAAGTACCGATCGAGATCTCCTTCGTACAGTAAATGACGAGTTGTAGACATCGGAGGGAACAAGCCTGCAACTAGTGTCTGAGATGGATAAGACGGAAGGGATCGTCGTATCAACGATGATGGAGGCATGGCACATCGTAGACACTGGGCTTGTCGCAAATGGAACCGTGAAGGATGTACGTGTTCCTTTCGATCTATACAAAAGAAATTTAATCCAAATCCGATCGCAATAGATATTATATGGGTTGCCAGTGGCCATGAACAAGATCGCAGACCTTTCGGCACTATGGGAAGCAGTGTTGCCTTATGGCGGCGTTGTACGGGTTATTGTAGATCATCCAGATCAGATACGTTTCTTGGAGAATTTCGAGAAGCAACAGGTCAATCCTAAAAAGTGGTCAGCATTCATCAAAATCGACAACGGTAATAAGTACGTTTTTCCGCCCAACTTTCGTTTAATGGAACGATTGATGAAAGAACCACAGACGATCCGGAATCCCACCAACTTCACCGCGCTTCGAAGCTTTTGTGAGGGACGTGTTGACGTCAACGGCCATCACAGTCTATGGGTTTTACTGCCACGCAGGAAATTCTTATGCATCTACGACATCTGACGAAGTATCGTCGTTTCTATCAGCGGAAGTCGCGGCTGTGAATACAGCAGCAGCCCTTGCCCTGTCGATTATGGCAGAATCAGGGGACGTAGGCGCCCACCAGACCCCTTTTGTTCTTTCGGTGGGGTCAACACCAACAGCACACGCAGCAACGGCACAGACAAAGGCCAGACTTTCATCCGTGTTAAATGGCAAATTGGAGTTACATGCAGGTGTGACCAGATGATTAGGCTCACAAAAAGTAAAGACTAAAACTCGTATTCGAAAGGAAATTATCCCTTGCTGGACCTCCAGCAGCTGAACACGAGTATGATCGACACGGGAAGAATTGCGCAAAAAGTAGTAGCCACGGTTATTTCATACTATCCTGGACGCGCTGAGGGCGGCGGCGATGAGGCGGTTTGTGATGCGGGTGCGATTGCGATGAGTAAAGACGTCGGGCCAATCAAAGGGCACGGTCAAGTGGTAGGCAAACCGTGGATGCTGAAAGGTGTATCGCAAGAGCATGGTGTTCTCATGCAAACTGGTGAGACAGAAGAGAAGTTGAAGTTGGGTGAGACGATAGAAATAATTGGACAACACGCATGTTTGATCGCTGCAGCGTTTCCATGGTTTTATATCATAGACTCGGACATGGAAGGAGGCGCACGAAAGGTGGTGGATGTATGGGTTCCATGCAAAGGCTGGTAGGGCCGTGTACTACTAGTAGTAGTGCTGTATACCTAGACTGTGACCAAACTTGGTGGTTTCAATCACGTCTGCGTTTGGTCAGCTGTAATCTGCTGCGACTCTTTATAGACAACGGTCTCGTCGTAATGCCCTTCATCGACTACGAGGCGGATGCGACAGAGCTAATTGAAACATATGGTGAGGCCAGTAGTCTCTTTGACTCTATATAATCAGCTCATATACTTTGGAGATTTCCTCATGAAATACATCGTCATCGGTTTGTTTCCCCTCTATACTTATCGCTCAACGGTACCGACCTCAGAGTCGTCCACAGGTGAAGCGGGTACTGGGAAATCTTGTCTTCTACACCACTTCACCCATAACTCTTGTTTGTACACTCATTGTCATCACTTGAGCACCACCACGACAAATCTCACTCGTGTGACTACAGTCAAGGATCATGCTCAGCACACTATCGGGGTCGAGTTCTCTAGTCGGACCGTCAAGCTTGGGGAGAAGAGAATCAAACTGCAGGTTCGTGGATATATGATCAATCCAAAACGATACTCATCATGCGGTCGCAGCTTTGGGATACAGCGGGACAAGAGCGGTTCCGGTGCGCGGTATTTCATTTTTGCACAATCCTGCTTTGCGCAAACTGTATCGATGTAGATCGGTAACTCGAAGTTATTATCGTGGAGCTGCCGGTGCAATCTTGGTTTACGATATAACGAGGTACTTGATTCAATAAACTTCAATATACGTACCACTCACACGCTCTAACCAGCCGAGCTTCGTTTACAAACCTCTCCCGGTGGTTAGCTGATGCAAGGGCTCTGGGAAGTCCAAATCTTGTTGTTGTTCTGGTTGGGAACAAATTAGACCGGGAAGACGACCGGGAAGTGGAATGGTCAGAAGCAAGTCAATGGGCGGCACAGAATGGTACGTCTGTTTGATCTGAGTTTATCCATGCTAATCGCCCTCTATCAGACGTTCATTTTTTAGAAGCTTCCTCATTGACAGGTGACAATGTTGAAGCGCCTTTTCTGTTATGCGCTCGATCAATACTACTTTCTATCGAGTCCGGTGCCCTAGATCCAGAGAAAGCTGGAAGTGGTGTTAGCTATGGTGATCGTGCCTTACGGAGAGTTAACAGCTCCAGTCGGTTGAGTTTTGGCAGTCTAAGTGGCGGGCGGAGAAAGGACAGCAGAAGGATAAGGCTACCTGGACCTGCAGGAAGATGCTGTTGACCGGTTTTTTTCCATTGCTTGCTTTTTGTTTATTTCATCTGTGGGTCCCCTTCTTGCTTTCGTTGCGATCGCCTAACGACGAGACTCGTCATAGGTATGGACTTCTACCACTTAATGGAACTTTGACACACATATAGATATAACGACACGACCTGTGCATGTTCCAGGCGACGAATATTTTGGCAGATCTGTATCTGTTTTTTCTCGGCCTCTAAATTTTTTTAGTGTAATCATGCATACCCTACCCCTCCTATACCTGGATCACCTGCAACAGCACTATTGTCCGAAGTTTATACTACTATATAGCTCGACCACAAGCTGCGCCAGCTTTGCCATGTGTAACTATTACAGTTTTTGTATGCGTATTACCTCAATGTGGAAGAGGTGCCTATCACGCGACCGCCCTCTCGCTACCTCGCCTCCACATGACTTATTGATCCTTGCATCTTCAACTTTGCCATACGCTCTCTGTTGGTCGGGAGCCTGCGTGATACCCCCATGGCAATCAACGCGGTCCACTGTAACCGCAGTCTTCGCCTTGTGCTGAGGGCTTGTGGGGCTTCGGGCCTTGAACATCATCAACTGACACAAGTAACAGTGGTTGCTTCGCATATAACTTTCATATCTTTTCCACTTCTCTTTTCCTCGTATCTCTTGTCGTCTGTCTGGGGGAGGCTCTTTAATGCGGATCACATAACTCATCCGCTGTAATGAGCACAAGTCGAAGTTTTCAATCATCAGGTGAGTTGCAATTTAGTTTACGTCTTCAAACGAACCAGGCGTTGTGGGGATATACATGGTGGTCTGAGGTTACATAGACGTGTCCCACCTCGTCGCCCTGCGGCTTTAGACTTGTGATCGAGTTGTGTTATCAAACCCACCCCTCCAATATCGTGACACTGGCACTGCGTATCCACAAACCCTTTTATCTCCTTCAAGACTTGTTCCCAACGCTCTATTTCCTAATGAGTGTCACTCACGTCGGCTCGCCAGATAGTCATACTTCGTCTAGCGTTCCGACAGCAAGCAAGTCTACTATCTCAGGAGATATATCACCGTCAGGCACTCATACGCTTCCTGTCTCAGTAACGTCTACTTCGCCTTCTTCGAGTCATTCTGGGCAGTCTTTACCGCTTAGGCATGCCGTTAATTTATTATCATAACTGAGCTTTGTTTTAATCTCCAAATGATTACCAGCGTTAGGAGTACCGACACGTCGTCAACGTTTCCGTCGCAGCCGAGCTCTGCGACACCCGTTCTACACTCTTCTTCAAGTCAATCCATGGGATCATTGTCACTACCGCTTTCCGGGTATGTTCTCGTTTCTTACACAGAGAATTGATTTTTATCGTCAAAAACCTTTAGAGTTGGTGTGATCAGCAGTCAGTCAAAGTCATCGTCGCAATTAAGCTCCAGAACGTCCATTGTCCACTCTCCTTCGTCTCAATCTGTGGAATCTGTTTCTCTGCTATCCTCACTTTCCAACAGGTACGTCCCTATCTATCATCTCCTAGGTCGGATCTAAGCAGTCGAATCTCCAGAGTTCCTGACATGCCTGCGAGTAACCCCGTATCTTCATCTTCGATTCATTCTAGTTCTTCAGTACGGCCCACTTCTTCGGTGCATTCCACTCCACCACCACAATCAACTGTTAGGAGTGGTTTCGGTACTTCTGTGTCTGGGTCAAAAAGCTCATCCTCATCACTCCACAGCATAATAAACCCGATTTTGCCTCTTTCAAGCGGAACCTCTGTACATGCAACTAGTACTCCTCAGTTTTCGTCGTCTAGTCTTACAACCAACAGGATTTTGCCAATATCTACTTCGACTATCACGGATGCACCAAGTACAACTTTGACATCTCCTGTGTTTCTCACTGTGACAAATTCATCTAATGGGAAAACCTCGTTAACACTCCCTCCCGTTGTGACTTCGTTGGCCACTTCCAACTCTGGCGGCATTTTTGTAACGGTGACATATGTGCAAGCCAACCCGACTGGGATATACGGGGTCTCAGATAATTCCAGTCCTCCGAGCTCAGGGTGAGTGCATTACTTTGTTGCTCAACCCTGACGCAAGCTAATTAGCTTTAAAAGGTTTTTCGCCAACCGTGCCGCAGTTGCAGGCACATTCGTGAGCGTCGGAATCGTATTGGCACTTTTGTGCGCTGGTGTGACTTTCTTCCTATGTCGCCGAAGACGTCGCGGTTCTAGCAGCAATCATGATCCGGTTTCGTCACCTCGGCTGCCCTACGATCGCTTCGACGACCCGGAGACCCTTCGGATGTCGATGGCACAATCCGTCAACTCTACTGGGCCTGTCCTACCTTGGGATAACACTCGTTCTTCCGTGGCTGATGATCATGCAACAAGATATCCGAACTTTGCCTCTTCATCTGCACATCAGGATATAACTGAAAGTGGAATATGGGCAGGCGGGGTCAGCCACAACAATCAGTTGACGAACCCATTTGCAGACTACCATGTTCTTCATCGGTCCGAAGCACTTGGTGTCTCAAATGGCCCTGTACTCGACACCTCTCAGCTAAATACTCGGCCTGTTTTTGCGTCAAGGAAACACCTATCTTCGACTCCGTCTTCGCCGTCGATTTACCCTACTTCGGAAATCTATTCCCCACGCGACCGATCATCAGTGATCTCAGATATATCTACCATGCGGTTGAGCCCTATCGATGAGCAACTTTCCGGAGCAGGGCTGCATTCTTCTGAGTTAAAGACACAGCTGGTGAACAATATCGACGCCATCCCTTTGACGCCATCGTCTATGACCACCACCAGCTTTGGATCCAGGCATTCCGAAGTTACGAATCGTGACTTGTTTCCTCCTCTCCCGGCGAAAAGTCCCCTTCGTACTGCGCTGTCTCAGCGAACGTTATTAAACGTGCGTTAATCGCTCGATCTAAGCCTCATGTAATGCTAACGCCCCTACGTAGGTTCATGAAAAACATGACCAATGATGATGAACATGATACTTTAACTTATCAATACAGGATTGCAAGGACATTTACTCACATTCCTGTTCACGATTTAAATAAATCCAGCATTTCGTCGTGATTCGCGATGACTGCGATTTATTTGTCGTTATGCATGTATCGAATACTTAGGGCCCTGTGATTTGTGCTTCGCCGCTGTACGATTGACCGTGACTTTGCTTTACTCTGTAAGCTTTGCTCCTCCAACAATATTATAACAGCGCAGGCCGCGCAACCTACATACAATTCATTGCATTCATTTTTGTACAATGCTATTTAAACAGTGCAATTTATCCATTCGCCTAGCGTCACGACTACGACTCTCACGCACTAGTGTTCAGTTGTTCTGCCCTGGTCTTTTTTAGTGACCTGTTTCCGTGTAGCTTGAATTACAACCATTGAGCAATACATACGTAGTGAGATGTGGACATGCAAACGAAGAACTCCAAAGAGAGTCAAGATGGAACGATTATCGCCTGCAGATGATGTTTAAATTAAAGCCTTGCCGAGTTGATGGTCCAGTACGTCTGAACATGGGATCCCGAATGGGTTATCACATATCTCTCTAAAATTTAAGTGGATAAATTAATTCCAACCAGAACGTGTTCTTGCGTAGGTCTGGGGGTCGTTCAAGGGTGATTCTCAGGCTGATGAACCGTAGTGATAGCAAGATTGACTTGATGGATTCCAAGGATAGATAAAATTTGCAAAATCTTCATCTTGATGGCTTGAAAGTAGCGTTATGTTTGAACAGAAAGTTTGCACACCGTATGAACCCTCAGGATAAACGTTTCGGTCTTGTTGGGTGAAACACCGCCAAACTGAGGTCGGTAATACCGCAAATATATGCGTGAAGAGGCCAAGCCAGACGCGGACCTCGTGTCTCACATTTGACCTCACAACGGTGTGAGATGCATAATTTGATCTTGAAATTCATTAGTCAGTAAATAAGACGCTCCGAGGAAACCTTGGATTTATTTATGCTGGTGAGTGTATGTTAAGCGGCCCATTTCTTCCATTCGCTTCCCTGTGGTGGTTTGACTTCCACCTTGGCTTTGCCGACTTCATCCCAGTTGGTGCTCAGTGTGGTTCCTCCGCTTTCAAGGTAACTCTTCATCATGGCTCGTTTCGTGTCTTCATTGGCGTTGGAATATATATCTTGGAAGAACTGGTTGACGCTGCTATCGCCTCCGGCATTTGGATCCTCAGTGGTAGTGGTCGGTTTATCGGAAGAAAGTATAGACTCTGTTATTCCATCCCAATTTTTATAGAAAGGCTTTGGTTTGACAGCCTGCGGTGTTGATACGGAAGCAGCAGGCTGGGAGGGGAACGAGGCGAGCGCTGTGTGAAATAAGAGGGAGAGAGACTGAATGCAAGGAACATAAAGATCGACTAGACTCACGATCCGGGCTATCACCGACCAGAGCGCCCCACCTAAACTTCACCAATTTAACAAGCCTGATCTCGACCTTGACCTTTCCAACAGTGAAATCAGACTGTTCTGGGTCGATTTGGCCTTTGAGTGGTTCGAGGACAAGCGAGATATCTCCCCGGGAATATGTGAACTGCGGTCTGTGTAAGCAATCACGAGACGTAGGACTTGAAAAAACTTGCACTTCTGGGGAGAAACTTGATGAGGACATCGTCTGGATCGACGCCTTTATCGAAGATAGAAAGAGTAAGTTTCTCGTCCGTTTCGTAAAATTCGTGTCTGAAATTTGGAAGTGAAGGATAAAGTAGGATAAAGAGGAGGAGACACACCTTGGGGATGACATTACTGATAGAGCAAATGCAGAAAACAAAGTAAGGGATAACAAGTCGACAGCAATAGGAAGGAGACCGACTCGGAATGTTCTAGAGATAAACACGTGGGGGGAGCTTTGTGACAAATACACGTGTCGTTACGCCGTTACGCAGTGCCGGCCACGTGCTGTGGGGTGAAAGCTGTGACGTCGTCATTCTGCGTTCCTGTCTGTGAGTATAAATTCCGGTTGAAGACCATTTGTGGTTGCGGTGTACTACCGTAATACGAACATGATGTCTGTCCCATCGTCGGATATCCCTGTTGCGTCTCTCTACTATTCCGATTCCCTCTGGTCCTTGGCTGGTGCGCTCTCTGCTCACCCGTCTTTAGATGATCCGCTGATCCCGTTCACAGCCCTTCTGACATTGTCAGCCGCTATCCATATATCCACAAAATCTGAATTAACCCTCTGCCTAGAGAAGAGAAGGGTTATGGCCCAGATGAGGTCGTCCTTAAACCAGTAGACACAAGTAAATTTCAGTCTTCGGCGCGTTGGCACGACCAGCTCAAATAACAAATTACAGCCAAGGGAAACAACTTTTCACTCGAGTTCCTGCGTCTCAACATGAATGGTATGTAATGCTGGCACTACCTATGGCTCGGGAGTCGTGACATTTCTCAATATGCAGCTACTGTGCCAACACTGGTTGTTCCTCTGCAGAAGACTCTCGCTCCTGATATTGAGAGCAGATATAAACCAATTACAGAATTAAAGGTGCGGGTTTGTCGCTGATATCCGACAACTTATTTTGACAACAATCGCAGAACATCCTCGAGTTTCTGGATAAATCTCGGTCTTCGCGGTCTCACACCAACACGACCTCGTCTGCGCCAGCGCCGTCTTTGAGTCCGGCAACAATCGCTTTATCGTCTGTGTCGTCTACTCTTATCGATCTCGTTCATTCAGACAAGGCAGATCCAGAGCTTTTGCTCTATTACAACCCTCAATCATTAATTGTACCGCCAACTGCTCTGATTGCTTCCCTGACGGATAGAGTCGCCACGTTGAAAGGCTTCTTGTCTGACGCAGAGCAAGAGCAAGTCAGAGTCTCGGATAAAGTTAAAGACCTTTGGGGATCTAGATTGAATGCCGAAGAACAGCTGTTGAAGGTGTTGACTGCACCGAACGAAAAGTTGAAGCACGATTATTTGGAGAAGGCGACACAAAGGTGGAACGTACAATTGAAGGATGTATTGGTTGAATTGAACAAGTCGATCATTGGTCCATATGCGTTAGGTAACCATTTCTCGATTCTTGGAATGGAATGCACGAGATTGAACCGTTTTCCAGGAGATCAACTCAGTTTAGCCGATATTCATCTCGCCGTGTGGTTAGCTCACGTTGCTAAATTGACAGACGGCTTGTCGACCGATGATGGGAACACGATAGTATCGAAGATTGAATTGCGGCTTGGATGCACTTTTCCCCAAGATATTTCCGTCGCTGAGGCTAGGCGCAGAGCAGGTTTGGATGTAACTTCGGTCGGCGCGAATCAGCGACAAAGCAGATTGGCGGCTCTCTGGGATAGTCTCAAAGAGAGAGAAAGTTGGAAGAAGATATACAAAGATGGATTACATTGATAACGTAACACTTCGCTCCAATTTAATTTCTGATTGTCTAAGTACTTGTCCTGCAAATTGGAACAAAGAGAGATATGTAGTACCGTTCTCAGATATAAATTATACACCATTGTATCCATCTAAGTGGGCAGCATCGGGGTTAGGCGACCGCCCAATAGCAAGTGGCACGGGCGATCGAACTTTCTGGTCGACAGCGCGTCGAATATTGAGTTCCCATCGTTTAAACCACACGCCTTCACGTTCGCCAGCAGGATCATCGGTTGTTCGAGGGGAGGAGGATGTCCCAACATCAACCAAAAGTTCTTCTTGACGCGGTACAGGACGAACTACCTTGAGAGGATAGCCGCTACCACAAACTTTCCATACCCCTCCTCCTTTGTCATGAAACCGCTTGAACAACCAGATGAAGGGATAGATCAGAGTGATTATTAGAAAGAATTTGATCCACGGGTTGGATAATGCTCTGGAGAGTTCGGTCGTGGGTCGGACAATTATTAGATCGCTGGCTTTAGGTTCTGGGGTAAAATTAATTTGGAGATCACCGGTGTATCCAGCTTCATTAACAATCAACGAGTTGATAGCGGAAGTCAGTTTTCGGAAATCCCACCCATATACGACCTATCACGAGGTAAATTTGCAACACAAAATGGGGGCATACCTAATGGGGGCATACCTTGGTATAAACAAATTCTTTGAGAACTTTATCGCTTGCACAATAATCGTCGCACCACTGGCGGACAGTCCGCGATGACTGGAGTTGAGTGGCGATTTGGGGCGGAGACAGAGAAGTGCTGGCCCAAGGGGGTTTGCCAAGGTCGGCTCGATCTTTGCACAACGCTTTGTATTTCTTCAAATCTTTCCTTCTAACGCTGGACTTGGACAGCACACCGATAAGGTCGGAGGGTGACTCGATTTGTTGGTACATTTGACCACGATAAGCAGGTTCATCATCGCGTACGGACCATTGGATGGCTGTAGGTTGGGTCAGGATGTTAGGCGTCAAGTCGATTCTGAAATCGAAATCAGTGGCAATTTCGGTGTATGTTTCAGTCCGAAGTCGATTATTGAGGCGTTGCTGACTGCTACCCGAATTCGAAAAGCGCACTTTAGTTTCTGGGTGAGTACCTCGGATATGAAGGTGGAAAGTGGGGTGTGTGGATGACTGAGATAGAAGGAATCGATACAGGGCCTCGCCTATTATAGCTATCAGAAAAAGTACATGCATAGATATTCGTACAGGCTATATATACCGTCTTCGTTGAGGTGGGCGTCGTGAGAGATTACAGAACCGTCGGAATGGGTGAAATAAGAAGGAACATAAACGGTGAAATTTGGCGGAGGGTCCTGGTATGGAGGATCCTGGGCGACGTTGCTGTCTTGGAAAGGATCCAAGGGGATGTTACCAGGGAGACCCTGTGTAGCAGAATCTGGCCATTGTCCCGAAGACGCGGCAGCAGACTTGAATTTGGAGAGAGGGTCGGGCTGGCTTTCGTCGACGACTATCATGACGGCGGAGGGTGGGAGGACGGGGTGTGCACCGAGCAGAAAGCCTGCGGGCCGAAGGAGGATATCGATGAAGCAGTGCAGTGACAGCAGAGATCAGAATTAATCGAGATATGACAAAAGTGTGATGGAATTGTATGTTGGCGTGTGACCGCATAATTTAGTCTCGTCGTCACACACCTAGACTTGGGCTTTTGTCAACGAGCCTGTCGTCGTGGATGGCGTCTCATGCTCTCTCTCCCTCTCCTCCTTCTCCTCCTACCTTCCTCTAGTCCCTTTCATGTCGACGCCCTCTAATATTTCTTCTCCCACGTCTATACCGTCGTCCGACTCCACTACTCCATCTACTCCACCATCCCTTTCTCCGAGCGCGGCGTCGTCGCCTTCACTATCCATAGAACCCCCCTCATCATCCCCACAATCCAATACTATACCATCCTCCAGCTCCAGCGGACTCCCGCAGTCCATGTCGTAAGATTCTTTTTTATTGTCCAAATCGGTGTCTTATTCGCTCCTTAGCTCCAATTCGTCTCCGTCAAGTCCTCCCGTGTCTTCTCCAGTCAGTCAAACTACAACAACCATGCCCTCGCTTCCAGTTTCATCGTCGTTTAGTACTTCTCCGTCTGCTTCAACTTCCACAACCTCCACGACTTCTTCCACATCGACATCTTCATCGACCTCTCCTACATCTTCCACCTCGTCTACGTCCACCTCGTCTTCTACCAGTAGCACGTCCTCCACGTCTACCACTACCACGTCTTCTTCTCCTTCGAGCACGTCTGAGACGTCCACTTCTCCGACTTCTACGTCCACATCAGCTCCGCCACCACCAACAACCACTACGACAACAACAACAACACCTAGTTCTAGCCCGCGACCACCGCCTTCTTCCTCGTCTAATGTTCCACAAGAGCCGTTGACAATAATGTTCGTTCTTTGCTTGCACGCTCTTTTTTTCTTGCATTGATCTTAGGTATTGCTTAGCTCGACCTTCCATTCAACCGTTTACATCACTACCACGAACAGTCAAGGTCAAACTATCCAATCTGCTCCGTCTCAGATTACAACCACATCAACGTCCACCAACGCTGATGGGGTTCCTTCCACTGTTACTCAAATAATAGTAAACCCCACACTCAGCTCAGGTGATGGTCCGCAAAATAGTGCTTCTGCGTATGTGCCATAATCTACTGGTCTGCCTTATGTCAAGCGGTCTAACTTGAACTTAGTTTCTTTCGGAATAAAGGTGCGGTAGCTGGCGTATTTATTGTGGTTGGCTTGGCCGCGACTTCGATCGTCATTTTCCTTATATTTTGGTTCCGTCGCCGGAGACGCAACAAACGGATCGAACATGAAACAGAGGTTGAAGCTACTTTGGCGGCTCATGGTTATAGAAGGACTTTTGTGGATGGAGATGACAATGACCCTCCTTCTAGTCATATGAGTGCAACTCTTAGTCAAGGGCCCAGTGCTGGGAGGAACTCTAGTGCTGATATCAGCATGAGGCTAAGTTCACCCAATATGGCCATGGCAGGCATGGCACTACCGGCTACTGTTGGTATACACAACGATTCTGACGGTCAGGAAGAGGCGGCCAACAATCCTGCGTTCAATCCTTACCACGATTTCGGTGTTACTCATGCACCTGTCCAATCATCGGGACCCCCGCCAGAATACAGTCGCAAATTGGCAGATGTTGGTCCCCAACCAGTGACCGGTCGCGGAGTATCTAGTGGACATATGCCTACAGATAGCTCAGGCAGTAGTGAACCATTACTTGGGGCCGGTCGTTCGTCTGAAGATACTACACCTGCCATATCTCCTCCAGCTCGAAATCCGCTGAGAATTATGAACAAAATGATGTTTTTAACGAGGAGCGTAAGCAGGAAGACAAAGCCAGACCCATCAGATGAGATACCACCTTCTGACGAGTTCGAATATGAGCCTTATCCTAGACAAACGCTCGAGGTGAGTGGAACTCATTATTGATGATGACTGTGTTGAGTAATGTTTCGCAGGTTCGCAACAACCCTGATTGAATCCAAATATTATAAATGTTAAGTAGAAAATGCAGTTGGAGTTGTCTCCATCACAACTGCTCTCGGTCTTTATATGACTCAACTATATAACTCACGTTGTTGACTTGTTCAACGCATGGACTTTGCTTGCTCTCATTGGCTTTCTTTCCCTTTTTCTTTGCGCACCCTACACGGACAGGACACTCATTCATGTAACGTTTATAGTGACCGCTCATCGATTCCCTCATTCCTATTTGCTCTGCACCTGCGTACTTGCATTTTTCTTGCGTTATGACGAACCACGGACATTGTTGCATTGATTATTAACACTGTTTGCTCGTAATAGGGAATTGCAGGTTGGTAATTTTACCTCATTAGATTTTTTTGGGAATTTTCTACAACAATGGTACAGAGATTATTGCGGTGCGGCTCTTGCCTATTGGGAATAGGCAAATCCCTAGTGATGGATCGTCAAGGAAGTTTGGAGATATTTTTCTGGATACTCATACTACGAGGTCGATCGCCGAGGTGATAACAGTCAGCCGCCCTGAAGAGCAGTTTCTTATAATTATATGTAGATTCGCCAGACTTGCAAGTCTCAGATGGGGATTCTTGATTTCTCCGTCGCGCAACGTCCGTATCGATATATCCTCATGGGCTGTTTTATTTTTGTCGCGCTTCTTCCAATCACAATTCACCGGAGTATGGTTCAGGCGTCGGACTTTTTACAGATAGGACTCTTTATACGATGCATTCGGTCGAAGGTGGGTACGACGTCCCCCAAATAATAAGTTCAACTGCCTATCATTAAGATGTTTGACGAATTAGTCGTGAAGCCAAAACCCTGCAGAGATGCACATGTCAGCAAGGGGCACTAAGCAACACTAGAAAATCACATGCATGAAAAGTATTGTAGACCACGGTATCGTAAGCGCCAGGGGGCGACGTCGTAGCGGTTATATCTTTGACGAGGATACAGTCATATCCTCGAAAGTAGGAATCGGCCATAGTGCCATACACGCACTTCATTTGTCTGGTCAGCCTAGAAAGAAACGTGCAGACAAGGAATACCAACCTGATCGGTATTTACGCCTCCGAATAATAGAGTGTTGATTCCGTTCTCTTCGAGGTAGAGGTCTAGAGCCGTTTGAGGCCCCCACATCCCACTCATCCTGTTCTTACGTCTCATCCACCGTCATCGAGGGAGGTATGCGCTGGATAAACGCACCGATTCTTATGGATCCAGATATCTGTACCATTGTTCTGGCCTTCGGTGTATGCTTCTTGCAAGGGACTATACAACTCTGCGTTATATTCGCCGCGCATAAGCATCCGACCAAAATTATCTGGGAGCTGAGAGCCGAAAGATCCATTCCAACTAGATTGTTCAAATCCACGAACAAGGGTTGGGGGGATGGTGGTCAGCTCGTGTTCGGTGAGGCCCCAGTTACTGTTCAATCAAGGGAAAATTAATCATAGCAGGAAATGGGGAATTTTACTCACACCCAGAGGATCTTGATTCCTTGAGATCGAAGAACAGGAAGCACAGATAGAATAGGCTCTACGCAAGCGAGTCCTCCAGGGGCATTGCTGATCTGCGGGTTCAGAAAGAAACTGAAGAGCAGAGCAGGCGCAGGTTAGAGCTTTGCGATAAGATAGTGGTGGTGGAGGGGTGGATTACTTTTGCATATCGATGATTATAAGTGCGGATGTTGATTTGGTGATCCGGACAGTGCGGTTTCCGTCGACGATCAGGTCGAGCTGTGTGCTGGCATTGAGAGGTGGCGGCGATACATCGGACGCAGTTGACTGGAGGTGCTGAGAGCGAGTGAGGTCTACGAGACCTGACGGGTACTCGATCCACCAGGAAGCACTGTTTCCGAATTCCATGGGAACAGGAACGGGGGGTTTGGGTTGGAGTTGCATGGTGCGGCACGACTTGTTCAGCCCACAGAGCAAGGAGAGATAAGGCACGCTGTTATCTCCTGGAAAAGAACGGCCTTATAAGACACCAGGACCCATGTAAAGTGAAAAGGGACACGAGCTCGTTATCTCGTTGGGTTATCTGTTGGATGAAACCCGCATGATCACGGGATGTTGTTCGGATGATCCTGGTTCCACCCGCGGCGAGAGCGGATGCTGTGCGACGACAGAAGTATACGAGAAGTAAGTTGTCGTCGTCGTTGCCGTCGTCGTCTTCGTCGTGGGCGGCGTTGTTGTAATGGTGTAGTTACGATTAGTACCAGAACAGGATTATTGAATTGCCCACGACAGCTGCGCACTAAAAGCTGTTCTCCTTTCTGGCTATTTACACATTTCTGCTTTCGGAATTCAGATCTTCTCACCAACACCCACCCACTCTGGCTTTGCTACATCCTCCCTGTCGTCCCCCCGCGGCGCTGACCCCTCCCTCCTCCTCTACTAGTCCTTGGTTGTTTCCTTCCTCTATTCCTAGGCCATGAACTATACCCTCGCTCCTCTACCCACATCAACTACCCCCCATGCGTTCCGGGATAACGACAGAACCCAAGACGTGCCAGAGTCTCCTAGTATCACACCCGCGCAGAGCCGACGGATCCAATATACTCCACCACCGCCGCCTTCTACAGCTCCCGCTTTCTTGACTGCAAATGCTTTTACATCGTCGACCGAGTTTTTGTATTCAGCTCCTGTAAACTCTGCTCGTTCTTCCATGTGTTCAACAGCAGCCACCACTCCTGCGCACTCACGCTCAGCCTCTCCTTCTCCGCTATTTTATTCGTTCGTATCCTCAAATTACTCTTCCGACACAGACAGCGATCCTTCATCCCCTTCGTTGTCTACTGCTCCAGGCAGGCCATGGTGGAGAGATGACACCCCCCGGAGACGTTGGTGGGCTATGGGAAATTCCTTTTCTCCCCAACGAAGGAGACGCGGTCGTTATGGCTATGGCCTCAAGTCTGTCAGGAGGCTCATGCGCAACATATTTCGTCGTCCCTTCATCCCAAAGCAGCCTCTCATGATAGTACGTTCTGCTTCCGATGAAGTCGCTCAGTTTCCCTGATCGATTGTTGCAGTTTTTGTCACTACTACTACTCACCACTTTTGGCATCTGTTTGACTCTCCTCATCATGCATATTCTAAACCCAGATAAGGAACCCCTTCCTTGGCGACTCTACTGCTCAATACCTTCCAACTCTACAAGCCCTCCACCTCTTGGCACATCATCATCTACCCTACTACCCGACTATTTACCAACAAACCAGAGTCAACTCCCGCCTCCCTTTCCACCCCCAGACTTGGATTCCCTGCCCTCAGTGGGTGTTTTTATTGGTGTATTCTCATTAGACAGTGCGATGGAACGTCGAATGTTGATCCGGTCGACTTGGGCGAGCCATAAAAAAAGCAGAGAAGGTGGTGGTATGGGGGATGGCGGTATCGGAACCTCTAGGACAATCGTAAGGTTTATTCTTGGTCAACCAAGTAGAGAATGGGAACGTAGAGTGAGACTGGAGATGGAAGGTGCAACCTTAGCTCGTTTTTGATCGTCTTTCCACTGACATCATCTAACAGCCCACCACGACATCGTCATACTTCCAATGTATGAAAATATGAACGCAGGAAAATCCCACGCTTACTTCACATGGGCCGCTTCTAACGCGTGGGTACCACCCCACTACCAATCAGCCAAACCGGCCACATTTTCATATTCGAATGCTACATCACCTGTCCCACCACTTTCCAGACACGATCCCATTCTAGCCTGGGAAGATTCCCTTTTCGGAGACGCGAAACCATGGGTGAGACCTGATTTTGTGGTAAAAGCGGACGACGATTCCTTTGTTATGCTTGCCGAATTGGAATCCAGATTGCGAGTACAACTCTACGATGAAATTCGCCCACATGAAAACAGCACTGGTCACGACATATCACCATCTTCATCTGCGACAACCAATACCACGGATGCCGTTTCTCGTGTAATGACAATGTCGGGCCGCTTTGACGAGCATATCATAGACATGCAACCTTCGCCTACTATTTCGAAGGTCCAGGATCCGCTGATTTATTGGGGTTATCTTGTCAAAAACAGGTTTATGGCCGGAGAGCTTTACGCATTGTCATGGGCACTCGTTGATTGGGTCGCCAGTGATTCATCCGTCAAAACAATGACAAAAGGCGCTGAAGATAAACAGACAGCAAAGTGGGTCATGTCTCACCCTCAAGCTCAGCAGGTAAGGTGGGCAAGCGAAAAATGTTGGATATACGATCACCCTAGGGCCGGTACTGTGTAAGCACGAGTGGCTTTCCCATTGACAATCTCACAAACTAATCCTATCAACTGTTTTAGGTATTCGCACGGATATCTCTTTCCTTCAGAGGTCAGCCGCGTGAAGGAATTTCTGTTCGCCTCCCTCGAAGCATCACCTAATAAGTTACTTGAGCGTGCGTCTCCGAGTTCTCAAAGGGTCTTGGAATTGGGAAACGTTGTCACACCTTCTGCGTGGGCACATTCGAGCGTTTCTACGTTTGGCGTACGATACGCACTGCCCTTGCAAGAAATGAGTACATGGCAAACTGTCGAGGCCCTTGTTGAAGGAAGTGAAATGTCCAAGTTGCGAGAAGGTGAGACGGGTTTGCGATTGTTTGTATCATTATTCACATTATTCCTAGACAGTCCGATGACAGCAGATTACGCATGGGATCATCGAGAAGGTAGGATTGCGAGATATCACGGAAAGCATGTCGGAGGCACGGTCATCGTGCATTTTATCAAGAAGAACATGTGGTTCATGGAAACTGCTTTGGCTTTACTGGAAATGGAGGATGTGACGGAGTTGGAGAAACATCGGCAGGACTCTTCAGATGGGAATTTAGCACCAAATGGTCGGTTGGCTGGTTCGAGCGAAAAGCTGCAGGTACCCCCATCTCCGCGTGAGGCTGACTTATCTTCAACATATTATAATATTGCAGACCAGCGTCTTGGGCGACGTTGATCGTTAGGGTCGGAGTGGGTAGGTGGAGGATCAATGCCATACCACGGACGTTTAGGAACGCGCCTGTTGAGGGTGTTCCACTTGTACTTTATTTTGGTGGATTAGCCTGCTTTGGGTAAATATAATAGAACTACCACCATAAGAATAGAGCGTCCTGGTACGTACTCTACTCAAGTATGTATCGAAATATGATTTGGATCTCGAGAGCGTCATATACAATGTGGATGTCGGATCTCTCCGAGTTCCTATCCGAGAGGAAAGAGGACAGTTAGTCCGGGAAACGGGTTATAACTGTCCTTTTTTTTTTCGAAATAACTCTCCCCTTTCAGACAAGTCTTGAAGATCGATCGCAATCCATCATCATCTAACTCCACAGCCCTGATGACAAATAGGCCACATGCAATTGGTTGTTGCCAACAGCGGTCCTATTGGACTAGGAGTGTGTGAGGCGGAAGAGTTTCATATTGTGATGGATCATTGACGACCGGCATTTGCAGTATAGTGGGCTAGAGTGAGCCACAAACAAAGATGGGAGTGGGGGCTCTGGTGTTTCTGACAGGATGTCTGCCAGGGGTATGATTGGTGGCTGGGGCGCCTCGCTCGTTGTTCCGCCGGTGGCCGGGAGTCGTTTTGTATTGATATGACGGTTACGCAGCTAGGGGGGTGTTGTCCAGAGAGTGCTAGCGTGGATCGATGGGAACTTGGGTGATCCGTGCGTTGTGCTAAATATATAACGGTACAGCTGTTTGCAATTCGTGTGCGTGTCCGAGGGCGGGCGCATCGTTGTTGTTCGACACCGAAGTTTGTCGCCTTGACCGGTGAGCGTAACAAAGTTGCCGACCTGTAACATTCGTTGACGGAGCTGTAGGACCTCGCTCGAGATTATTGGAATTCAATATGAGCGCTATTGCGGTCGTTTGAACCTCTACAAGAAGCCTGTGAGCGCAAACCGCATCATGAATTTTCAAGAGTTGGTGTGCGTGGGAATCACGCGATTTCGAGCTGCAGCCTTGTCGATGCGGACAACAACTACATAGATCTCAGCGCATCACTTCAGAGCACATACCTGTGCTATAGTTGAATCCAAAACAACAATATGTCTCGACTAACTTTGATCGTCGCCGCCACAGCGAAAGGCGGGATCGGTAAAAATGGTCAACTCCCATGGCATCTTTCAAAGGAGCTAGCTTATTTCGCTCGGGTCACTACAAATGCTCCGGAGGGGAGGATGAACGCTGTCATTATGGGTAGAAATACATGGGAAAGCATCCCGGAAAAGTTTCGACCGCTCCCGCGACGGATCAATGTTGTTCTCAGCAGAAATAAAGATCTGGACCTGTACGTAGATGGTTCTTCTTTTTTAGCGTAAGAAACTTATTGTTGGATGGGGGATGGATGGAGTAGAACGGGATCGCGGAACAGTACGACGCCTGCGCATCTTTGTACAGATGTCAATTCGGCATTGAATCTGGAGGTTATGAAGACGAAAGTGCATCGGCAGTTTGTCATTGGAGGAGCGTCGCTCTACGCTGAGACACTAGCACTTCCTCCAACTTCGACCTTCGTTGATCGTGTACTTCTTACAAGGATATTGTCACCAGCTTTCGAAGACTGCGACGTCTACATGCCAGACTTTATCTGGGAGAAGTGGAGGAGAGCAAGCCATGAAGAATTAGCAGAGTGGACTGGAGTCGATGTTCCTGAAGGTGCGCAAGAAGAGAATGGCGTCAAGTATGAATTTCAGATGTGGATTCGTGGAGAGGACGTAGTGTAAAGAATAGGAATTATATTACCCCTGCCTCTGTCGTTCAGGTCGGAAATCAGTTGGAGCGTATTATATACCGGGATGGGACGCTTTACCTGTTTGTGTTTGGGATTTTTCGAACAGAGAATGTAGACTCTGCCTTTTCGCCTGACTACACTGCACCCATCGCACATGACTTTGACCGATGAGCGAACCTTCATTCCGCGGGCAATGGTCGGTGTTGGCAGCAGGACATGATGGTGGGGGTGGTGCAGTGGATGCAACGAAGCAGGGATGGACGGAATGCGAGCACGGCTCAATAAAGCACGACTAGACTGAAGTAGCGGCCTGAGCATGGTTTTGGTTGGCGGCAAGGATTGGAGAGGTGACCTGTTTTGGACGGAGTGTGTCAAGGGTCACTGTGTCTGCGGCGTTCAGTGAGCTTCACGACGGTGAAGACGATGAACAACAATGTCTCTGCACCGCACCTTGGGGGAAAGACGGCGGCGGCGCTGTTTATCCTGGTGTTGTTTTCGTTTGTGATCGAGTCTCAGCTGACCCAGGTGCGGTTCTCCAAACCGAGTCTCTCGCTGACGGTATTTGACTCGGTTGCGTGTCCTCTAGCATGTCCAGTCTGATCTTGGCTATCGCCAACCCTTTTTCTTGTTGTGCGTCTCTCGCCAGGTCTTTCGTTTTAACGGCCAGCTCACCTATGTTCTAAACGCAGCTATATCGTCCATTCTTCGTTCGCCATCATCTTTTTCTTTCATATAGCCTACCTAGTTTTATGCACAAAAAATACTCTGCAAGACTACCTGGATGGGTTGTCTGTAGCTATCAAACTGCATCTGTCACCCAAAACTCGTTCGACATCGAGTTCTTCGTTTCCGTGGTGGAGGTTCAGTCGTCTTGCCCTCCTCCTTACTATAGGGGTGACAGTGCCGAGCCTACTGTGGTTCTGTGCTGTGTCTTTGGCTCCGTCAGTGTTATATTCTACCTCTGCACCAACTGTAATTTATGTCATCTTCCCTAGCATCAGCGATGTGACAGCCATATGGAACGCAAACGCATTCTTTGCATATGTCATCACCGTCAAGCTGTACAAGCTTCGGTGGGACCGTAGACGGTTGTTTGCTGTCGTTCTGGCGACGCTCGGCGTCATGGCAGTCATCTACGGCGGATCTTCAACAGCCACTACCGATGAATCGTCCGCCAACCTCATGACAAGGATGAAGAAATTCTCTTCGCCTCTCGTGGGTGATCTGTTGACTCTCATGGCGTCCGTCTCCTACGGCCTCTATCAAGTCCTTTACAAGCGACATGTTACTCTTCCTTCCGACCCTGAACATGAAGAATCACCATTTTATAGTCAGATATCAGCATCTGAGGACTCGCTTTCTGCGAGATCAGATGTATTTGAATCAGAAATGACATCTAACGTAGTCACACATTCCGCTGTATATCCACCTCCGTTTGGGTTGCATCCCAACCTCTTGACTTCTCTGGCGGGGCTTCTTACGCTTGTGCTCTTGTGGATTCCTATACCGATTCTTCACTACACTGGTATCGAACCGTTCAGGTTGCCGAAGGATTTGACGACTACACTGGTCATTGGCGGCATCGCACTGAGTGGTGTATTTTTTAACGCGGGATTCATGGTTCGTGTTTTTTCTTTCGATTTCTATCTTCTGGAGGGTTTGACGGGTTGATTGTATTAAGATTTTGCTTGGCCTATGGGGACCTATTGTTGCATCGATAGGTAACCTGCTGACGATAGTCCTAATATTCATCTCTGATGTTGTTGTGGACGACGGAATGGAGAAGGTCACGCTGTGGAATGTGGTGGGTGCGAGCGCGATTGTTGCAGCGTTTGGTGTGTTGGCGCATGACAGTTTGCAAAGACGATAGAGGTCCAGTAAGTACTACGTATAATACAGCAATAGAGATGTTTCTTTCTCTCACTGTGGTACTACAAGGTGTACGCCGCGTCCATTGCGATGTCCGACTTGCACACCGCGCCCATTTCGCTGTGATGCCCGACTTGCACGCATATTCGACGCTCTTGTTCGTCTTGTCCGTCCACTATCTCCGCCAGCGATGTCCTCGGAGTCCGATGATTCGAGACTTGCGATGTTCAAGTGCGAACCAAACACACTGACGTCGTTCGTCGGTGACGACTACAAGTTGGCTCGTTCGTTCAAGAACCACTTCGACGTCATCGACTTACAACTGAACCACTCGCTGAACCTATAAATATGGCCGGAAATCCAACCTTTTGATATATCTCATCACCCACTCTCGCGAACCTACTCGATATGTTCTTCATCCTCACCGTCCTCACTCTCGCTGCTTCGACAGCTCATGCCGCAGATGTCGTGAAATTCGACGGACAAGCTATACCCGATAACTATATTGTCATGCTGAAACCGACCGTTCAAAAGGACGCCGTCTTTGGATGGTTGAACCTCACTCTTGGGACCGATTCAACAGTCACGAACAACTACGATTCAGACTTGATCAATGCATTCTCAGGTCAGATATACTCGCTTCTGTTCAATGCGATATCTCATCTTCACTCCGTTTGTGTAGGGAACTTCACTGCCGATGTCCTTGACAGCCTCAAGAATAGTGAAGACGTGGATTACATCGCTGAAGATGGTATCATGAGCACAATGACTCTTAACACACAGTGAGCCCACATAGGTTTCGTCACTCTCTCGTCTTGATTGACCTTGTGTCCTTTTTATAGAACTAATGCCCCATGGGGGTTATCTCGTGTCAGCTCTGGCACGAAGCTTGTTAACCAAGACCCGACCACCTTGAACAATATGTATTATTACGACAGCAAGGCTGGTACGGGCGTCGATATCTACATCGTAGATACTGGTAAGCGACTCTTCTCGCCACTGTTCGGACGTTTGACAAGCCCTTGGCAGGTATATACACAGCCCATGTGAGGACCGTTGCGAAAATGCCTATACAGCAAACTTTTCTAATTGACTCTTTAGCCCGATTTTAACGGACGCGCTACATGGGGCGCCACATTCGGACGTTATGCTGTAAGGCGCTGCAACCTTTTTCTACCTCTCATACCTGATTACCTTGTTAGAACGCTGATGGTAATGGCCACGGAACCCACGTAGCGTTCGCATTTTGTTGTTTTTATAGTTGAGCATCCTCTGATTCTGTTGACATGTAGTGGAACTGCCGCCAGCACTACCTATGGTGTAGCCAAGGCTGCAAACTTGATTGCCGTCAAAGTCCTTTCTGATGATGGGTGAGGGATCGTTTTACTACTCGTTATTCATTCATTGACTTTGAATTGGACTCGTACAGTTCTGGCGCAATATCTGATGTGTATGTACATCCAATCTTCGTTATTACTTGTCTGTTGTAAACCGCGTTCTACAGCATTCATGGATTACAATATGTGATGACGCAAGCGAGGAAAACTGGTCGGCCCTCGATTGCTTCGATGAGTTTGGGAGGAGGAGCTTCAAGGCCCTTGGATGATGCTACGAGATCTGTTAGTCCAGCCGATTGTTCTTCACATCATTCTGGAACTGATTACACTCTTGTTTCTTAGCTGATCAACACAGGCGTTCACTGCACTGTTGCCGCTGGTAACAGCAATACTGATGCCGCTTCTTCCAGCCCTGCGCGTGTTACTGAAGCTATTACAGTTGGAGCATCAGACATCACGGATGCTCGCGCCTCCTACTCGAACTATGGAAACGTTGTCGACGTCTTTGCGCCGGGCACGGGCGTTATTTCCACATGGATCAATGGCGGGACACGCACGCTTTCTGGTACATCCATGGCTACTCCCCATGTCGCTGGTCTTGTCGCATATTTCATTTCTGTCTTTGGAAACTTGAGCCCTGCTGCTACATCCGACCGTATCAAGACGTATGCCCTCCAAGGTGTATTGTCTGGCGTTCGTAAGTCTTGTGTTTTTAGTTTTTATACCAGGGATCATCGTCTAACCTTGTTGTACTATCTCAGCTTCCGGAACGATGAACTACCTGGCGAACAATGGATACTCAGTAGGAGTGACAGAGACGACGAAACGCCGAAGGCATCTTCAAAATGCCAAGACACACTAGGACTTCAAAACTACTGGCATGTAGTAATAGTAGTATATACGATATGTAAGGTTAGAGAACTAGAAATGTATACATGTTGACCATGGATAGCGAGAGTACTGGCAAATGTAATAGTGTACTATTGTACAGAAGCAGGTTTTCATCCAGTCGAATAAGTCTACTCGACGATTCGTTTCCGCAACACAGCTGCATTATAGCCAGCTATGTATTGAACTCACCGTGCCGCCTAGTATCCGATACTACAATTCCGACAGGATCTTCCGGATAGCTGCTCCAGTTCTCTTACGCCCATCTATGTTTATGTCCCCAACGCTCGCTGCCTGCAGGAATATAATCAGCTGTATTGTCAGATTATTGAATTTGAAAGATAGCCTCATTTGCGGACACTCTCGGATTCAATTCAATGGACACTGTTGGTTTACGATATGGTTATGGGACTTGGAAATATATAGGTTTGCTTCTAAGCAGTGAGACAGAGACCAGGACTGAATCTTTGCGCTCAGGTCGGACGTGTTTGAATTCAAAGAACTAGTCACCGGTATAGGGTTTACTAGTGGATCAATATGTTGTGTGTTTTGTTACTAGTCCCCGCCGTCTCAGGTCCTTGAAGACCTCATATTCGGGCGCATAGCACGGGTGAGAGCAACGATATCTATGATATTACCATTACTGCACGCCAGTTGGCTCGACTTGCCGAGTCCAAGTGGTTTCATAAAGCGTGTGCATGCTGCAGTCGGGATGGCAGCGGACCATCAGGAATTCGAGGAGGCGCCGGGCATTGTGATTATCTTTTTTTTGTTTTGTTTTTTCGCTTCATCTCGTTGGGAGATTGAATATCTTGTTTTGTTATAGGATTGATGTTTTGGGGCTGGTTAGCCTCAGCTCTGACAGGTCCTTGGAACAATTGCACTGGAGGAAGACACACAATTTGTAATACGTCGCCTTCCTCCTCGGAATTGCACTGCAGAATATAATGGAACAAACCTAGACGCGACGGTCGATGGAGAAGATTCGAATTTGCTTTGTATTACTCCATGATGGACGGGAAGCCGAGTTGTTACTAATAATACTGAAGTCCTACTGGGAATGTGTGGACTTATGGGCAGGCACGGTGCTGCATTTTTTTCATTTTTTGTGAGTCTAGGCGTGTTGACTTGGGGCACGGTGGCATTGACCCTGATTTCGCATTCCATTCCACACAGTACCAATAGTAGATACACGTCTTGGAGTGGCAGAGACTCTCGAGATATATTCTCCGGTATCATTTGCTTTTACCATTCGGCCATCTCAACTCGAATTGCGAACTTTATTGCGCTGTCAGCTGTTATCTCTGCCATCAAATTAGCTGGGATCATCTTTCTGCCCGTTCTGTAGCGAATTGGGTTCTTTCTCAGTGGAAACTGCAAGTTCCGCGCAGCCGTGAGGCCGAATTTCTTATACAGCTATGTTAATTGGTTCCTTATCTTTATTAGCTACAGTTTGATAAGCGTCTCTTGTCGTGGGTCCTTGGGGTCTTCGTTTTATGTTCTATCCACAACGTTGCGGTGTAGGTTGGAGCGGGCGCTCTCGCACAACTGGTGCAGCTGGGTAAAACTCGAAATCGAGAAGCTATGCAAGTATAATATGTACGATATGTGGAGCGATTACTACAAATGTGTGTAAGGAGGCTATCTATACACAACCCAAGCAAGAACGAACCGGGAAGGAGAGAGGTGCCAGATGATGAAAGCCGTATTTTCACATGTAATAGTTATAGCACAAATACCACAAACAAACGAGAGGAGGGATCATGGAAAACAACAAACCCCATGAAAGATAATTGACATGTACAAAGATATCCGTCAGGAAAGAAGAGCAGCACGTGGATATGGACTACAATGACTGGCAAATTCTGTGGTTGGAAGAAGAAATGGCCAGACTTGGGGGAACGAACGACAATGAGTACGACGTGTGGAGTGAAAAACAAGACGCGGGAAAATATGGGTAACGAGGGTAAACCATCCTTGGGATAACTTGTTGAGCTTCATTCTCAACGACTGATAAACATTTGTCTTCCATCCTCAACTTCCTCGGCGGTGGAAAGTTCATGATAAGCCAAAGATGAATGCCTGGACCTCCAAATAAGAGAACTAGCTCGCCTAGCAGTCCCAGACACACCTCTATGTTCAAATATATTTCCACTCTGTGGAACAGAGTTCGCCTCTTATGCGACTATCGCCATACTAAGAATTCGAGATTGTTAATTGGATGAATCCATGCAACGACAAGTACAAACCTTTTTCGTTTTGCTTTTGTCATCTCCTTTCTCAGGGCAGGTCCATCTAATGGTTTCAGCAGCTCAAATGCACATAGCAAATCCTCCGAAACGCTAAAGTTGCTGTCAGTCAACGGCAAATATCAGAATGACAACGGCTTACCTCATACAAGCGCCATAATTATCGAACTCTGATAAAGATGATCAGATATCTGGAGGAATAACTGGTATGAAGATCTAGTCACCTCCGCAATAATTTGGTGCGCTGAAAACAGTAACCAACGTCCTGTCGTTCCAAAACTCGTATCCATCCTCCACAACCATATGTGCTCGGCATATCAGGTCCATATCATATCGAACCAAGAAATCGTTGATGACGGCCTTGCCAAAACAATAACTTACGCCTCGCTCATTCTCCTCCCAGTCCAACGCAGTGTCCGATGGATCCGACCATAAAAGGTCATTCAGTAGACCATAGTCCGGCACATCCGTTGGCCGTTGGATGCGTTTTATATCATCCATGGAATGCAGAGACGGCGACAAGCCGCCATGGACACAAAATATCTTGGAAGCAACAATCGCTGCAATTGGTAGACTGTTGAAAACATCAATAAACGTCTTCCATGTCTTGATGTTGCATCTCCGCTTGCACTCGTCGTAAAAGCCGTAAACTAGACAATCTTAAATTTTCCTGACAATAACGAACAGACACAATTACGAACCTCTCGTTACATTTGCGCATTCGTGATTACCCCGTAACAGGAAGAAGTTTTCCGGATATTTGATCTTGTAACACAATAACAGGAGTATCGTTTCCAAACTCTGCTTGCCTCTGTCGACGTAATCACCGAGAAAGAGATAGTTGGCAGCTGGAGGGAATCCACACATCTCGAATAACCGAATAAGGTCGGAGTACTGGCCATGGACGTCACCGACAATTTTAACAGGTGGGGATAACTCGATAAGCGTAGGCTGGTTGAGGAACACTTCACGAGCGGTCTGACAGATTGCAGAAATCTCGGCATTCTTTAGGCATAATGATTTGCTGACTTTACCAGTGTACCCCACATCTAATAGACGCTGGATCATGTCGTCCACGTCCAGCTGTCTGATTCTCTCCTTGTCCTTACCAAAGCCGGCACCGGGCATAGTGGCAGATTCGCTTAAACCCGTACTGACAGCTGAACTGGGGTAACCATTGGTTGAGTTGGAGAGGATCGTCTGCGTGGGAGGCGTGTCAAGTGGAACGGGTATAGACTTGGATTGTGATGATGGAGAAGACGAAGGAGAATTGGAGGAAGAATTCAGGGAAGGCGACAAGTCGCTGTTCGTAGTGACATCTCGCACATTGGAAATGACGGGTGAACCTGGTGGTCTGGAACCGCTTCCGCTGGGAGAAATTGTGCTCCCGTCGGGGGAAGAGACGCTTATACTTGGGGTGGAGGATGGCTGATCTGTCGTAAGGCCGTTTTGTGGGTCATTAGAAATGGTCGTGCTATTCAAGTTGTTTTCCTTGACATTGCCATTGGCCACATCAGGAGGAGAATCTACCGAGGGTTCTTTTTCTTTGTCTTTGCCGCCTTTCTTGGACTTCTTTGACTGTTGCTGGCCCATTGGAGAACCTTGTGTCGAGGCTGCCGGTGGAGAGCCGGAAGGGGAGTGCGGTCTGCCTTTAGACAGCCGAGAAGCAAAAACCGAAAGAAGGGTTGGTGCCAGTTTGGACACGTACGGCTAAAGAGAAGGAATGGGGATGTAATACGAGAGACCAGGAGTGAAATGTTGTCGATACTGGCTGTTTGATCCACTGAGCCAAGACGTGCTCTCATGCCCCTAGTAAGCGTGATAACCTGTCACCTGATCCTCATTCATCTGGTCACGCTTGATGGAAATGTTCCCTCTCCAATCCCACCCGGCGATCCCTGTGGACTACTACACCGCCCGTATCTTTTGTTCAACGGGCTGCAGAATGCGTATATGTCCTTATCCCTGGCTGCGCTCAACTTTCCAAAACGCTGCTTTGAATTGTAATCTTCTGTGTCATTTACAAAAAGTCAGAATACCGGTGATGCTCGTATCCTATGCTTTGCTGCTGGCTTAACGGTTTGCGGCACAGAATTCATGTTTCATGAGTCATAGCACATAATTCAATGGAGCCACTACAATGCCATACATCTCCACTTAGAACTTGCCAAATGTCTTGGTCGCAGCCTTGCTCTTCGCCACCCGTAAAACATTAAACCTCACCGTTTTTGATAGCGGCCGGCATTGTCCTGCATCCAACATGAGCATCCATGCCCAGCAAATTTAAGATAGTGTGTAAGATACTAACCCACTGTAACAATATCACCCTGCTCTGCACGGAAAGCTGGTGACACATGTGCTGCCAGATTCTTGTGTCGCTTCTCGTAACGATCTGCACCGTAACTGAGTTGTCTGATAATAACGGTTAGACAATGGTCTCACTGTATTTGGGGATGTAATGGAGGTAATCCCGACGGATGATGATTGTGCGTGTCATCTTTGCTGAAATAACCCTGCCGGTCAAAATGCGCCCCCGGATTGAGACATCCCCAGTGAATGGGCATTTCTTGTCTACCAATGATGGTTATAGCAGAGACAGAGACGCATAACTCCAGAACGAACCGATGTAGTTGCCGCTAATTGCCTCCGCAGGTGTCTTGAACCCCAGCCCAACGTCTTTAAACCATCGCTTATTTTTGGTAGAGACCTTTTTGCCAACTGGAGGTAAAGTGAGACCTCGTTAAGCAAAGAAAGCGCAATGGAGAACCAGATGATTACATACCCCGGGCCTTTGCGTTTTGGAAGAGGTGTTGCTTCTGGTATGCCTTCTCGATCTAGGAACAGGTCCAAATGTTCAGACTGCCATAGTTCGTCGATAATAATATTTCCAGAACCGTACTTGTTCAGACATGGCGTTTGATCTTGAAGCGAGAAGGTCTCTAGTTTTCGTGTAGTCGGGCCAGAAGATTTTCCTAATTGGGCCAATGTCTTGGAACTATACAGGTTTCGGCATATGCCGAAGAAAATACATGGAAATTGTCAAGAATAATTCCAACGCCAGTTGGACCAGAAGCTTCTTCTCATTTACAGAAGAAGAACATTATTGTTATTGGCACGGCTGATCTTTTGTACGCGATTTTAATGATTATCTCACATTTCATAGCAAAACATAACCACCGTGTGTGGTAACGAGTATAAGCGTCAAGTATATACTTTTAGTGCATTTTGGTGTTGTTGAAAGCGTATTTTATCGTGATCCTGCTCAAGTTTTGCTGCCGGGAATGAGGAGGCGCCTGGCGATTGCCAGAGATTTGGTGAGGCATAGTACTGGCGACCGGTATGTCACGCGCATGTGATGCTTCGTGTTGCATTGACGCGTATGGGTCGTCAACAAACACTTGGTATGTCCAATATTCTAAAGGAAATCCAGACATCCATGTTGACCAGATCCGTACAGGAAAGTTCTTTGAGATGCCTAAAGGAACGAAACCAGCACCTCCTCAACAAGCCAAATTGAAGGACATGTGGGGAAAGAAGAAGCAAGGCCCCAGCGCGTCGAGTAGCAAGCGTATCGCGGACGATGACATGGACGTGGATGCGAAGCTTCAAGACGATCAGCAGCGTGCGTCGTGTCTTGACCTTGTATCGAGGGCGCTAACGATACTTAACCTAAACAGAGGCTGAACAATGCAAGGATTCCTTGGCTCCTGTGAATGGTGTGTCTTTCCAACGTCCTTCGCGAAATATAATCATGTGTGCATTTGAAGAACATCCAAAAGTGAAGAGACGGCGAATAGTGGACTCTGATGACGAGATGGCAAATAGTTAACTCCTTGCCAGTTTCTTCCATTTGGCGTGGCTTAGTTTGCTCCTAGATGAGGAAACACCTGGCTCCCCATCACAGCCCGTGTCGAAAAAGACCAAAGCAGAATCATCAACTCCCAAATCGAAAGTCAAAGCAAAGTCTGAAGGTCGGTCAGAATCTGGCATCGAATCTTACGCGCGCTCTCACATTCTTACAGTGCTCCAAGATACTTCAGAACCCAAACACCGTGACGTGTCGGAATCAGATGAACTAAGTGAGTCATAATCGGGGTACGGTTTTCTGGTCTATAACAAGCATCAGACTCTCCAAACAAAAAACCTCCATTAGCATCCTCGTCAAAATTGAAGAAGGAAGAAGTCAAACAAGCAGCAAGTAGTGACGCTGAAGGCGGGGGCGATGAAGAAGGCGAAAGTGAAGTAGAACTTGATGAAGAGGAAGTTGCATCAACAAAGTAAGTTTCACCTCATATATGATTGCCTCTAACTGTACACTATGACTTCCAGTGTCGACTCACTTCTATCCCGGATAGACGACGTCGATATAACAGGGGGTTGGAAAGTAGGCGACAAGTAGGCTCCGTCAAGTCCCTAGTGCCCTGGTCGAAATTGACACCTCACGTTGCAGAGTCCCTTACGCGGCTTTAGCAAAGGCGTTTTCAGCGATAGAAGCCACAACAAAACGTTTAGAGAAAACATCATTGTTGACTTGCTTCTTCACGCTGGTCATCCAAAGAAGTGCTCCTGGAGCATTCGAGCCTCTGTTACAAGCAGTGTACCTTTGTATTAATCGCGTACGTCGTCTTTTTTTTCCTTCCAAGATCGCACAATACAGATCCTTTCCAGTTGAGCCCCGATTACATTGGTGTAGAACTCGGCATTGGCGAAAGTTTATTGATAAAGGCAATCACGGATTCGACTGGTCGAAGCAATGCCTTGGTCAAAGCTGACCTAAAGAAAGAGGGAGATTTGGGTTTAGTGGCCATGGTACCTCACTTAATCATCTGCGCAATCTTAACTCTCACCACCGCAATCTAGAATTCTAAGAACAGTCAAAAAGTTCTCTTCAAACCTAAGCCTCTGACGCTAGACTTTGTTTTCAAAAATTTGAAAGAGATTGCGCTTAGTTCTGGACATTCGGTAAGAATGAAGACCATGATAGACAGTCGTAAATACTGATTTATACATCTCACAGGCCCAAAAGAAGAAAACGGCTATCATCACGAAGCTCTTGGCTGCCTGTCAGGGTTCGGAAGCAAAGTACATTGTTAGGAGTTTGGAGGGTAAACTCCGAATTGGAAATGCAGAAAAGACTGTACTGGTTGCGTTGGCCCATGCCACCGTGCTGGCAGAGAAAGAGAAAGGTAACACTTGTGCCTTCTACTAGTGTACTTCTGACTGATTGTTACAGCTGGTAAGCGATGGAACGAGGAGAAGACGATCGAAAAACTAGAACAAGGTTCCAACATCTTGAAATCTGTTTATAGGTTTGTCTACATGCCCTCGTTATGTACAAACCCTACTAATCGGTTCCGCAGTGAACTGCCTTCGTATGACCTTGTCATCCCTGCCTTGATGGAGTTTGGCATTGATAAATTGCACGACAAATGCAAGCTTACTCCTGGTGTACCTCTCAAACCCATGCTTGCAAAGCCAACAAAGGCAATCGGAGAAGTCCTTGATAGGTTTGAGAATAAACGCTTCACCTGTGAATACAAGTATGACGGCGAACGTGCTCAGGTTTGTACCGGTCTATCTTCTGCTTCGCCTCTCCTGATTTCAGAATCAGGTACATCTGCTTCCGGATGGGAGTGTCAAGGTTTTCAGTAGAAACTCAGAAGATATGAGTATAAAGTATCCAGATCTGGTGGAGCAGATACCGCACGTGAGTAGCTAGTGTTTACCGTTATAATGACTGATTAAATGTATTGCTATAGTGCGTTAAAGAATCGGCCAAGTCATTTGTGCTTGATGCTGAGGCCGTTGCTATTGATAAGGATACGGGTAAACTGATGCCTTTCCAAGAACTGAGCAGGCGAAAACGCAAGGATGTGAAAATTGAGGATATTCAAGTTCGAGTGTGCTTGTTTGGATTTGACTTGCTGTACTTGAATGGCGAAGTGAGTGTCGACTTTCTTTGGTTAAAGGTGGAAACACTGAACATTGTTTCGCTTGTCAGCCTCTGCTTCAAAAGTCGCTCGCGGAGCGAAGACAGTTGCTTCTGCGGCATTTCCAGGAGGTTCATCTCGAATTTGCATTGGCCAAGTCATCTGACGTCGAGGCGACAGAGGATATCCAGACGTTCTTAGACGAAAGCGTGAAGGATGGCTGCGAAGGGTTAATGGTCAAGATGTTGGAGAGTGATGCAAGTTACTATGAGCCTAGCCGTCGGAGTGTCAATTGGCTGAAAGTGTGTTCACGTGTTGTCAACAGAAGCTTTTTCAAAATATTTATTCCTTTCACAGCTCAAGAAGGATTACCTTGCTGGAGTGGGCGATTCACTGGATCTTGTCGTTGTTGGCGGGTATTATGGGAAGGGAAAAAGAACCAACGTCTATGGGGCGTTCCTCTTGGCCTGTTATGATGGAGACTCGGAGGAATTTCAAACTATATGCAAGATCGGGACTGGATTTACAGAAGAGATGTTACAGACACACTGGGAAACGTTGAGGCCATTAGAATTGGAGAAGATGAGAGGAGACATTAGCGGAGGGGGTGCGAAGCCGGATATTTGGTTTGAACCGAAGGTGGTTTGGGAGGTTCTGACTGCAGATTTGAGTTTGAGTCCGATATATACAGCTGCCAAGGGGCTCGTGAGCATTGTGTTTTATGAAAGTTTTTCAAATTACAATTAACATCTGAATTCAGGTCGACGAGAGAGGGATCTCGTTACGATTTCCTCGGTTCATACGGATACGAGATGACAAGAGCGCGGATGACAGTACAGGGCCTGAACAAGTGGGTTTTGCCGTTGTAAATTGATCTGGAATATAACTGACATGTGCGTGATGCAAAGGTTGCGGAGATGTATCAACGGCAGACTCTTGCACAGAGCAGTGGGAGCAAGAGGAAGAAAGGAGGAGGGGACGGAGATGATTTTTGGTAGCTGGATGAGCAACCGTGAGAATAGAATGCCTGTTTTTGAACACCCAAGAGATGACGTCATGACGAGTGGGAAGCGCCAACTTACTTATGGCATGAGCGGATCCAGATTCCGACAATCATCATTTGAAACTGGCAGTTTGACTACGTGCGAATATTGGGGAAGTGTGACTTGTCCCCCAATTGTGACATGCTCACACGACCTGCTCAGTCACTGAAAATTCGGTCCCTTGTCCTCCACGCCCTCATTAGCGACTTCATCCTGGTCAATCATGTCTGATGGTGAGTTAAATATTCCCCGCCTCCCGTGTCACAGGGTGTGTGTGTGCTGTCCTCTGAAGCATCTTCCAGACCCTACAAACCTACCCGTAGTGCCTCTTTTATCTCAGGCTTTGAATCGCATTCGTTCTACCCCTCCAAGGATCATTGCGTCTCCTCCAACTCAACCAAGACGAGCTGCGGTAGCTCTTATCATTCGCGTGTCTCCTCAGAATTACCCCGTGATTCCTCCCTACCAATCTCAACCATCTCTGGCCGAGTTTTTCAAGTTTGACTGGGTAAATGCTCCCGGCGCCTGTCCAGAAATTCTCTTCCTCAAAAGGGAAAGCCAAGGGGAAGATGCTTCTGCTATTGCCAGCAACAGATTGAGTAGCTCGTCAGAAGCTCATGTCGCATTCCCAGGCGGAAGAATGGATGAAGGTGACGAAGGTGGTTGTTACACAGGTTTGTGGGTCGATATTATTTACTCTCAAGTCAGTAGTATTGACGGTTTGTTTATTCAAGCCATGCGTCATACTTGGGAGGAAATTGGCCTCGACCTGGCTGAACGCGATTTTACTTGCATAGGTCAACTGGACGATAGGGAGATAACTACATCTCTTGGCAAGCGCTTGCTTATGATTCTATCTCCTTTTGGTCGGGATTCATCTTACAAGCCAGGCATGAATGATTAAGACTGACTCGTTTGCGCAGTGTTTCTTCAACTAACTCCCACGCCTTCTATCACTGATCCCGCCGATGGTACAACTCTCCACTGGATACCTCTGTTCATGCTATTGCGTCCCAAGTGGTCCACAGTTTCAGTTGACTGCTCATCCAGGCTCGCTCCCCGTCATTCCCTCGTCTTGAAATATGTTGTGCGGGCCCTTATTGGAAGTATGCAGTTCCCAGCAATTAATCTTCCAGACGTTTCTCAGCCGGACGACGAAAATCAGAATGACACATCGAAATCTTGCTCCGAAAAAAACGCGGTTCGACTCGAAAGTACCTCGCCCGCTAGTTCTTCAGGAAAGCAGCTAAAACTATGGGGTCTTTCTCTTGGAATGACCCTGGATCTGCTGTCCTATATGACTCTCGGGTCTTCACGGTCGTCGCCTCCTGCATTTAAATTTCCACTTCATACCGATAATGATGACATCATGGGAACTAAGTTCCTTGACGGAGATATGCAAGCAGCGATTTTGAGAGCACCTAGTTTGACTAGTGTCTTCCCTCGTTTTTCTTATCCCGATGTGAACTTTTGGATCTGGTAAGCTTTCCGGAAGATTGTTGAGACAATGTCAATAATATTTTTCGGCCTAGGGTATTCGGGAAAAGGTATCGAGAAGTCGTCCGGGGCTGGGAGGCGAGTCTGAAGGCAAGAGGTACGAACAGCAGAAGGTAAGCAGTGCTTTCCTATTTCTTGTTATATTCTGATGTCGGGGATAGGATCAATTGGACTGGAGCGGCCTTGAATACCTTTTATGCTGCTATTCGGAAAGCACTTGTCGTTGTGATTGTCGTCCGTGCCATATTCATCATCACGGGCGTCGTTGTCAGCGCCTGGTGGGTTTTCCTGCGTTGAGACAAAAAAATGCGCTCTCGCCAGTGTTGCTACGTGGACACCATGAACACTGTTTTCTCTCCTTCCACTAGGGACGTTGTATAGTAGATTACATTATACTCACCATACTTGTAAACGCAGATGATTATTAGGCAGGTATCTTATGACATGGAGGATTGATGCAATACAGAGAGATGTATCCATGTACGAGTAGAATTATTCTTTCAATCCCAGAGTTGTGTGGTACGGGTCCAAGGATGGTTTATTTTCTGGCATTATAACAATGGCAAACCACAGACTTCGCAGTCACTACCTCCATGAGAGTTTTCAAACGTGCAATGTGGACAAACCCGGACGTCTACTAGAGATGCACTCCCTTGCACCTCACCCTCTCCTCGCCCAATCTGATCAAACACGTCTTGTGGTATGTCCTCGTCCATACTGGGTGCCGTAGCTGGAAAGTTCAGTCTCGGAGGAGCTATTTGGAAATTTGAAGTTTGCTCCCGCGTGAAAAGTAGATCGACTTACGGGCCATCTCCCTCGTAAAGGTCATTAGTGTTTGCCAGCCATCTGTATTAAGCAACTCGTTCAAAACGTTGACATCCTCGAGAAGCGCAGGTGAAGTCGCTGTTCGTATGAGCGTTTTCATATCATTCTACAGGACCGAGCGGTCGTTATCATTCTTGAGCGCGTGGGAGATAATGAATAGGATTTTTACCGGTGATATAAGTTGGGTAGTCCCAAGGAACGAGATCAAGTGCCAGTCACTGAGCCATTCCGCCAACTCGAACCGCTTCTGGAGATTGTTAGAACCAGGACCGATTTCTGGAGCATTGAATCTGGTAAGATCTTTGATCACGTTTTCAACGGACTGGCTTTCCAACCCAAGCCGGTTCTCGATGCTGAATTTTGTCGAGCGGAAGATGGGAGATGGGTTTTGTGGGAAGCCATGACTGACCTGAACAAGAAATTTAATAGCTTGAACGTGTTCACAGGTCACATATACGAAAAAGCATTCACATTGACCAACAGATACTCGACAGGGAAAGACGGTTTAGCGGTCTTCTTGACTTCTAACCCATATTCGTTCTTGTATCTGAAAAAGACGTCAGGTACATATCTGGCTGAATCTTCGCTTCTGTCGTCTTCCTTCACGCGGACGATCCCTGGTTCCACGCTGGCCTCTATCATATCTGCGTCAACCATCGCGACTGCTTGTTCGCTTACTTGATAGGCAGAAACGTCGACTTGACCGTCTTCTGTTCCAGTCAGCACCGCAGTGACCAATCTGGAGCCAAAGTAGCCCGTTTCCGAGGATCTAGAAGGCACCGGACTCGTATTCTGGAGCGTAGCGGCGAATATGGCTTCTAGAGAAGAGAGATAAAACGATTGTGGATGACGCTTATAGACCGTCTTCGTCTTGTCTTCAGGCTGGGGTTCCAGATCGGTGAAGATGTATCCGACGATCGTGAGTGGTGTTGAAGATGATTGGGCGAGCTCGCGGATCCCCGGCTCGTCTTCCCATGGGAGACCGAGGGACAAGCCATCCAGCTCGCCTTCCTGTGGTGGTTCGTGAATGGCCTCTACGACAGCTTTGACGCCCATAGGGACTTCTGGATATGGTTCGTACCGCCCAATTAGCCACCCGAACCTTTGAAGTCCGGTCATTCGCCATGCCTGCAAGAAGCGGTTGATGACGTCCATCGAAGTGATTTCCAAATGATCGACCATACGGAAGGGCTGGGGCTGCAAGGTTATAGCAGAAGGCTGACAAGCTGTACAGATACCAGCAGGCCAATTTGGATGGCCGCTTGGACATGGGACTTTGACCTTGTATGAAAGGGGATTAAGAGGGGGGACAAAACTAGAGGAGTAATTCTTGGGGGTGAGTTTTTTCAGATATGCATGATAGGATAGATGTTTGATGTTGTGTTCGGTATGGTATGATTGTTCGTAGGGCTCTAGAGGCATACAGTAGTCGCACATGCCGTTCGGACCATGTTTGCAGAGTCTAGCATCACGCCCTCGAGGAATTTTGCCGTCTTTTGAGCGCCAGAATTTGTCAATCGGTTCCTCTTCTACTGTTTCCCAGAGTCTGGTGGAAGGACCTATTTGATCCGCTGTGTGAGCTGTGGTAGTAGCTATTGAGAAGCTTGACGCAGGATGCGAATTGTAGGATACAAAGACAAGATCGCCATGGCTAAGAATGTATCAAAGGTGTGAAGGGGGATATAATATCAGGGCCTACCTGAGACCGAGACTTGGCAGACTTCTGCCTTTAAGGGTGGAGACAAGAGTTTCGTTGCCTCGAGGCTGATTCGAGATCGCGAGAGTGGCGGGATCTGCGTCGGAAGTGGTCTCAAGGATCTGGACGATGGGTGGATAAGCAAGGGGGTAGGACAAGGAGATGGACAAGACTGGGACCTTGTTCACGAGAGCAGATATATCTGCGTTTGACTCTAATTCAAAACGAAAGTTGCCATCTTTTGATCTGATTCGGACAAGCTGGAGAGGGTACTATGCATTAGACATTGATATCGCAGAGCACTGAAATAACGTACCATGACATGAAAGTTGTAACCAAGGGACGAATGCTCCGATCTAGTATGAGCACTGACGCAATCTTCGGAAATTGCCGACGAAGGACGCGTCACGGCAGTAGAGTGACAAATCCCGGACGCGTCACGGTCACTCGGAAGGACGCGGCCGTACTACTTAGTCCCTTTGAATCGATTATCTAGTACGCTAGACCATCAGTCGACCTGCGATAATAACTCGGGTCGCGCGCAGGATCTCAAGTACATGTCATCTCCGGCACAACATGAGTTTCCTATCTACAGTATACGTATCGCCGCCAACGCGTAAACGTCTATAGTCGCTTTCCCCGGGCCGGTGCACATATCGTCATGTTATTCGACATCAACAAGACACAATGGTGATTGTGGTCCGACGGTAAATATGATAGGCGCACATTTGAGTTCCCCTGGAGACTTTTCAACACTCTCGGTATCACCACAAGAGGGCTATACCAGGGCATTGTGTCTCTACGAGCCTGCTCATCCTGCCTTGAGCGTTGTCTCCCCCCTGCATTCAACATTCAGCTTCTTTACGGGCCACATCACGCAATCGCACAGTCGAAGTGATCGACAAGATGGGAGACTTTTGACTTCGAATGCGTGGCCAATTCGGAATTCAAACCTATAATTCGGAATTAATCCTGGCAATTCGGAATTCATCCTCATTCTCATCTGGAATCCCTCCTCTTGCGACCCTTCCATTTGCTCCGTCTTGGTCAACTCAACGCCGCTGTCGTAACTGAACGCCACTAGCGTACACCTGCCCCGTGATATCTACAGGATCATAGCGGTCCCAAGGCTCCTTCCTATCAGTACATAACGTATGCTGTTTCCGGTGAACTAGGCATTAGAGAATTGATAACATCATTACGTGCGAGTCATTGTACTTTCTGTATTGCGCAATCGACTCGTGTCCTGATGAATGATTGCGAACGGCTCAAAATTGTCACACCAATCTCTCGAACGCTCGCAAGCGCGCGAACGGGAAATAGCATCGCATTGTCCATGGCAAATATCACTGAAATACCTTTACTCTCCTTTCGCCTCCGCCCTCTCTCTTTTCAGTGCCTTTTGTCTCCATTCCTCCTCACCCTATGAATCCCAGAAAGAAGAGATCCCTGTCCGAAAGCGCAGGAGACAAGGACCGTCAACTTCCGATATCGTTTCCCTTTTCTCCACCCCCATTTGCAATTCCACAAGTCAGTTGAATACAGATAAAGCTCATATCACCGGATGACCTAACCTCCCCTGGCATCATCCTCAGCCATCTGACCCACAGCTGCCTTTCTTAAACACTGGATCCCACGACCAAGCCTTGTCCACGCCCCTCAATAGCGATAACGATTTCTACAGGGCAATGGCCTCCACGTTTGATATGCAGCATTCACAAGATCAATCTCACCGAACCTCTTCCGCAAGCCCCATCGATTACTCTCTTCGCCACCCATATCTACCTCTTCCGCAACAGCAATCCCAGATAGATCCGGGCACACTAGCTCTGCTGCAGCTCTTGGCCCAGTCCCAAGGTTATCAACAGCCACTAGCTTCCACTAGCTTCATGACCGGCGCTCCTGCACACGGCGCCGATCGACACGAAACCCCGTCGGGTTCGAATACAAACACCCAAAGTGCAGAAGACGAGGGTGACGCCGACGACTACGAAGACAGAGGAGAGCAACCAGAAGGAGAAGGAACAGCGATCACGGAAGACAAGCGTAGGAGAAATACAGCTGCCTCAGGTACGGGTCCGGTAATCACAAGTCTGCACACGCTTTTACCTCATCTTTACAGCGCGGTTTAGAAACAAGAAAAAGCAGTGGGTGCTAAACATGGAGCGTAATGTCACAAGTTTATCGAGACAGGTTGACGAACTTGAGCGAGAGGCATCCGACCTGAGACGAGAGAACGGATGGTTGAAGGAGATCGTGATGTTGAAAACAAGCAAATTTTCAGGGTTGCAGGGTGCGACGATAGAACCTAAAGATAAAGATAATTCGGAATCGTCGCAGGGAGGAGGAAGTAGTAGCAAAGGAAAAGGAAAGCAGAAAAGAAGTTGATTGAGTGTTGGATTTCCAGAAGATCGTGAATTGCCGAATACGACTAAAAAGTCTTTTCGTCGATAATTACTGTAACAACCGTCTCTCCTCGTCTGCTTTCTCCTCGTCTGCTTTCTCCTCGTATGTCTTTTGGAAGACCTCCGTCTCTTGGCTCCTCAGGGTTCCAGGTTACCCCGCCTGATCGCGGTTCCTTTCCTCTCGACCACTATGGTTCGTACAGCATGATATGCAGGTAGTATCGCGCTTTGACTTGGGTTTTTTGACCGGTACTAGGAGAGTGCAAAGACTACATGCAACGGTATATGGATTGTTTACGCAAAAATTCGAGCACGTCGTCTCCCTGTCGAACTCTGAGCAAGGATTACCTCGAATGTCGAATGAACAAGTGCGTTCTGTTGCATCACACCTCCAATATACTCAGTATCTATCTTAGTGGACTTATGGAGCGCGACGAGTGGAAGAGTTTTGGGTTGGCTAACTTGGAGGGCAGCGCATCCACTACTAGTACTATCGATCCTGGAGCCAAACGCAAATGACAACTTGTGGGTTTCTTTGCTTTCATATGGCAAAGTTACGACCACTGCGTACTCGCAGCCTGGTACAGCAGTAGGGTAGCAACTTGATAATGCCAGTATTGTACACTTTAATAACCTAAAATATTGGAACTCTCCTCGTCGGAAGGGTCCGGAAGCGTGTGATCCGGTCGTAAATCGACTCTGAACTGTTCTTCAATACGTTCTTCACAAAATAATTCTCAGCTCTCTTCCGCTATGGCAACATTTCAAGCCGTAAAAAAAGCTGTGACCCTACCCCCGACTGTGAGGACGCTCTCCGCTGGCGTTCCAAGTGCGCCTTTCGTCAACCTCGCTGCAAAGGCTCCTGCTGGCCATGGTCATGGTGCTACTGGCCCACGAGCCGACGCGCCTCCGAAATGGATCGGTGGTGTCTCGAACACATCGTCTGGTTTGGTCTCAAAGACCTACATGAACGGTGCGAACTTGGGTTCACCTTGTTTACAAGATTTTAAAAACTCATTTTCACCCTTTTAATTGCTAACGTATTAGTGTCTACAAACCCATTTACGCAGCAGCGTCTCATCCACACCTCCACTCCTGCTCGAGATGCTCCCCAAGTCCCTGATTTCACTCCCTACCAAGCCGCTTCCGAATCAAACAACCGTGCTCTTTCGTATTTCATGATCGGCTCCCTTGGTGTCATTTCCGCGTCGGCTGCAAAGTCTTCCATCACAGAGTTTTTGAGCACTATGGCTGCGTCTGCAGACGTGTTGGCCCTGGCCAAGGTCGAGGTCGAGTTGGGCGCTATTCCGGAGGGAAAGAACGCCATCATCAAATGGCGTGGCAAGCCCGTGTTTATTCGTCACCGCACGCCGGACGAAGTAGACGAAGCCAATAGCGTAAACTGGAAGACCTTGCGCGACCCACAGAGCGACGAGTCGCGGGTGAAGAGGCCGGAGTGGCTTGTCATGCTCGGCGTTTGCACACATCTCGGGTGTGTCCCCATTGGCGAAGCTGGTGATTACGGAGGCTGGTGCGCATCTATTCTTGTTTCTTATTTTGCAATTTGAGCATTCCTGATCTCTGGAAACTCTTTGAACACCAGGTTCTGTCCTTGTCATGGTTCTCACTACGATATATGTAGGTTTTTCGATTTCTTCATGATATGCCAATATTCAAATTGTTGTTTGCAGCCGGTCGTGTCCGCAAGGGTCCTGCTCCAGTGAGTACATCCCGTCCACGCTCTATAGATATTGTTTGGTAACACTCAAATCTCCCAGCTCAATCTGGAAGTTCCTCAATATGAATTCAACGATGCGGAAGGCAAGGTGGTGATAGGTTAGATTGTAGACATTCCGCAGATACCGCCGCTGCATATTAATTGCAACAGCTTGGTGTTCCAATATATACTATTTCCAAATATTTTATGGTCGTCCATCTTCACATCACCGGCAATTGCCGGTTTACCTCTACAGGAAACCTTGAGCAATACCGTAATACGCTGCTGTTTACAGTGTCCCAGTGGCGACCATGACCTCCGCCTCGTCCCACATAGTATTTGACGACATGTTCACCATCGCCGATATCGACAGAGAAGGCAAGAAATTCGATCGAGGTGAGCGCAAACGATCTTATCAATACATGCCCAACATCCCCACATACACATCTTCATAAACTAAAAACCGATCCATATTGAAAAGTTTCGCGTATATACGCACACTCCAAAAACTACGACATGGACCTCACGCTCGACTACAACATCGAGCTGTTCTCGCTCAAGGCGGGCCAGTCTTTTGCCCTCTCGCTCGCAACGTCTCTGGCTCGGGGCAGCGGGCCCAAAGCAGACGGAGGCCTTGATGCGGAGGATAAAGACCAACACGTGTGGAGACCAGATGGCAAGGGCCAGAAGGGCATCGAAGAGGACTACGACTATGTCATGTATGGAAAAGTGAGAGAGATGCTGGGTTTAGGCACCGTTTCCTTTTTTTTTTTCGGCGTTCCAGCTCAATCTCGCGTGCTTTATAGGTTTACAAGTTTGATACTGGGAAAGAGATCTCGTAAGTTTGCTCTTGGGTACTTTTCTTTTGCATTGACCCATCTCGCGTTGCATCTCCGCAGGACAGCATATGCATCGTTTGGAGGACTCCTCATGTCGCTAACAGGATCATTTCGACACATGACGAACATAGTACTGGGAGATCCTGTTTATATTCTTCTTCGCAAATAGAACAACAGCCACGCCCGCGACGACTTTTACAACATGTTTGAAAATATAATTAATAAATAATAAAATATCCCGTTGGGAAATTACGGCATTTTAGAGAAATCAAATTAAAGGAATGTTAAAAGTTGGGTGATCACGAGGCCTTCATCGAGCGCAACGCATGGATAACGTCCCGCATATCCGCCTCCTTATGGTTGCTTTGATGTTGGTTACGATGGGAAAACGTATCTCCGATCGCAATCTCAACTGCAACATATGTATCGCGCGCCGTGCCTGGGCGAGAGGGGGCGCTTTCGGGAATGAAGGGTTTTATATCCTGGTATTCGACGCCAAAGAAATTAGAAAGCTTCGCTGCCCGTAGCCTGCGCCGTCGGAAGTCTTTCTCTGATACAGCAGGTGCAGCGTTTTGGCCGTGCTGAGACGCATCGGGAGCAGGATGTTTAGTTGAAGAAGCAATAGAAGGCCTGTAGGAGCTGAATGGTACAACAGTAGAGAACGGAGCTGGAGAAAGCGGTGAAGGAGCATCGTATTCGGTCTGCCGGAGAGGACCTGGCTCTGGTGCAATCGTAGGAGTAGCATGTGAGGGACTTGGTTCCACCGAGGAAGACTCATTGGAGTCCTCCTGTGCTTGGGGATCTGGGTGGGGGGCTAATAAGTTATCTGTCGATGTAGATGGAAGAGTGGCGAGAGATGTATATTTGTCCTCGTGAATCGAAGGGTCGTCTTCGTCATCTGCACGTGTTATCTGGTACAACTCCGGTGGAGGTTCTGACCCAAACATCTGATATACGAGCGTCAAGCAAGATCTACATGTGGAAACTGAATACTAGATACCTGAGCCATCTTTCTCGCCCGTTTTACATGCAAGGATTTTTCTTTTTCGCTCAGCGGCTGCAGACGTAGAGAACCACCTCTGTTCAATATATCTGCAGATATGTTGTCAGGCAGCTGGTTCTCCCTGGATTTCTTCGACCATGTTAGTAGGCTTTTCCTTGACATGCTTCTCAACATCGTGCTAGACGGCGTGTCGCCCGGGGAGACCAAGTCGAGACTCGCTCGCCTTTCTAGCCCTGCTCGAGCTGTCCCAGAACTCAATGGTGTCTGGCGGTAACCATGAGCAGTTGAAGGTCGTTTTTGAGACATCGGAGCTGTATTAACCTTCTCTGCCGAATGAATGTCGAGCGGAGGCAGTGTGCCAATGCGTCGCACCTGTTCCAACTCCCGCTCAATCATAGGAAATGAACCCAACGACGCAGATGGCAACGTCTGGTATCCTTGAGAAGTCCATGGTCGCTTTTCAGACAACGAGTCTTGGGAAAACTTTCTGGTCGAGCGAGTTTCAGGCTGGGAGGGCTTTCTCGTTCGCTGCGCAGGGTCCCACTGACGCTCGCCGGCAGGACGGGTATTCAGGCGTTGATAGGGTGATGTCTGATATCCTTGTGCAGTCCATGATCCTTTTCGAGAAAAAACATCTTCGACGATCTTTTCGGTCGAATATACATCAATTGGTCGGAATTCTCCAAGTCGCTTCTCCGGTTCCGACCCGAGTCCGGTGTCCCGACGAGTACTCAAATGCCCAGACGGCACCGTCTGATATCCCTGAGCAGTTGATGGTCGTTTCCGAGCGATGGAAGCTTCAGCAACCTTCTCTGTCGGACAAACATCAAATTGAAGAACATCGCCTACTCGTTTCGCTTGTTCGGCTATAGGACGATTCCGTATACCTCCTGAAGGCAAGGTTGGAGTCCCATCAGCAGTAGACGGCCTTTTGGACTCGAAACGTCCAACTGAACGATTATCAAGTCGTATGGAGTCGCCGGATCGCCGCACCGGATCCGCGATCACGGGACAAGAGTTCACTGCAGAACTGCTAAAATGCCTTTCCGGCAACTGTGGGAAGGCCCCGTCCTTAAACACGGCCGAATACCCTGGATCCGAAGCAACACTATGGGGCAATGAGCTCGTCGATTTTCTGGTTTTTGAGCTCGAAAAAGAAGGACGCGAGTCGTGGCGGGACGGGCGAGATTGCGTCGCTGAAGATGGAGGACCTGTTTCGTTACGATCGGGTTTATGCGAATGGTCTGAGGCGTTGCGCCTTGAACCCTGAGGTTCTACTCGAGCACCTTTACCCCCTTCGTCCGTCAAGGAGGGAGTGATTATATCACCGAAGGCTTGACTTTGTCGCATGCCTTTTCTCAGTAATCTCCTTTCCGATTGGCTAATATCGGCTGTAGGTGAAGTCGAGAGAAAGAAGGCCGGGGAGATGGGTGTTGATGTTGAGGAAGGGAGCAGACGGCCATCCTTGTCGTGTTTATCGGACGTACGGAGAGTGGGACTGCTCTTCCTCCTGAAGAAGACCTGGTAGGGATTATATGAAGGGGGCATTGAAATGGACTGGGTCAGATGCGCCGGAAAAGAAAGACCGACTTGGAGGATATGAGGTTATAATGGTTTAATATAACACATCGCTGATAGGAACACATTGCCAACAATACGTTACGGACTCGGAGAACAAACTGAAACAGGCGACAATTCTTCATGTCTCCATCTTGCCAGTCCCATGTTTACATAAAGGAGTTCTAGCCGAAACTCTACTGATACATATGGAATAACTACCTACGGTTTTCATTAAATATACCTCTGCATACCCGCATAGCAAATACTTCATCCATATGTCCGCTACCATACGTCGTCCATCACCATCACCACCTCTAATAGCCCATCGATGGTCCAGTAAAAATCACTATGGTAAGTAAACGGGTGAATTCGACTCTTTATCGATGCTTCGCAATGGCTTGACCAACAGAGACATCTTCAGGTCTGTGGGTAACCTAACAAGCGACACACGTTTCGCTGCCTTTGTTTTATTCCATTCTTCTGCTTGTTCCTCAGGCATCTCCGGTGCAGTATAAAATCGTTCATGGGCAGTCTCCTGCACAGCTTGCTGGCCATCCTTGTGCTCCATCGAAGATCGTGCATCATCACCATCCTGATGAAACGGAAGTGAACCGGCGGAACTGCTCGTCTCGGTCACGGGGGTAGTGTCAATCGGTGAATCTGTATGATCCAAAGCCGAATGGAATGAGTCATATCCGGGTTGATGTATGCGGTCAGCAACAGCAATATGTGATGATTGATGGTGACCGATGGTCTTCGCTTCCTCAGGAATCGTCAAAGCTCTACTCTGCAAAACTCCCCTTGCAGCATTGAGGGCTGCCTCCTTGGTCTCCTGCCACTTGACTTCTGCTGCTATGAGATCGCCCGAGAGAATATCCCTATGACACGTGTGTTTGGCTACTTCCAACCGCATCTGCATAATCTTCTTGGCAACGGTATTCGCAGCAAGCTGAAGCCGATCTCTCGTTGTTCGTTGGAAGGGAGTTAATACCGCAACGTTACGAATGAAGCGAAGGTCAGAATCTATCTGAGATCGGGCTTCGGATAGTTTCGAATTAAGATCAAGAATCCTTTGTTTGATCGCTGCTGTTCGGGAAGATTTCCGTGAAGGTGGACCATTGTGGGATATAGAACTGGGTGAATGGATAGAAGACATGTCCAAGCTCAATGCGCGGGGCGGCGTCGTCGAGACATCATTGAGCATCCAGCCGTCAGCTCCAGCCAGATCTGCCTTGACCTGGTCGAATGTAGCCTTAAATTGTATGGATGATCCTTCGGACCGAAGGGACATAGGTTCTGTCAAGTCTGTGCTCCCAGATCTTCTCCGAGGGTCTGAATTGACGGTCGCATCCATGTGACTAAGCCTTCTCCCGTGACCGTTTGCAGAGCCGTTCATGAGCCACATATGAACTGGAGTTTGGGGCGATGTCTTGTTTTTATACTGAATCTCTCGCAGATGAGATGTTGCAGCGGCTATACCTGTAAGTTCGATGTCCTTTTTTGATAGGCCACCTGACCTTACGCGAACATTTGCAGTCTTGAAGGCACTTGCATAGTTGATGTAGGCAATCCACTCATACATCTCTTTATCATTCCCTGCTTGGAACAAGATCTGGTGACCATCCTGCATTGCAAAACGAAAAGTACTGTCCCTCTAAACAGAAGTCAGATATCAGTGCCACGGATTTTTATCCGGAAAATCACATACCTTACGGTAAAATACATCTTGAACGGCTATAGAATCTTTGACGGAAAACATTTCATCTGGCCTGGACAGCGTTACGCGTGGAGGAGGGAACTCATTTGAGGTACGAAGTCGAGTCAATAGGGTGAGTATCCAGGCAGGATCACGGTATAGAAATAACTGAGAGCTCATGAGGATAACGCCCCATTCCTTCCACTTCCGGTTTATAGCTCTCTTCCCACCTTCAACGATGTCATCTTTGCGGTTGAGTAAGCCATATTTGACCACGTTGGTGGTCCTTATGTCAGAACCAAGTTCAAGAGTCGTTCCCGCAGGGGAGGCAGGCGCCATAGGACCCGGAATGCTGAAGAACGGAGATGATCCAAAGTAGTTGTCCATGCAGATTTCAACAGGAGTAGCATTAACAAAAGTTTCGTGAATATCTTCGCCGTTGTAGGGTTCTTTGGGGGACCTGTAGTAGTATGGGTCATGCCGAGGATCAGGATAGCAAACATCAATTTTTAATGGCCCCAAAGCGTCCTATAGGTAAGTGTTGAGCGACTAGAGGTTCGAGATTAATGATTAACGCACGCGTATTATCAGGTAATATGGATCAATCCGAGGGCTTTTACCTAGTAAAATACTTGCACTATTATTAGCACTGGGAGGACTAAACGTAGACATCCGGCGAGTGGGCTCCCTGTCCGTCTTCATAGTGCGTTCTTTGGTAACGTCGACAGGGTCTTCGATGAATATGAAGGGAGCAAAGACAATATTGTCGTAAAAGCACTGTGAAGACTAAGCCGAAGTACTTCTAGTGATGAAAATAAGGCGACCTACATCCAGGACGTCCGAAGCTACTCCTGGAAGGCTGGTATTCTTGACATAATTCGCTTTTGTCATCTTATGTTTATTTGACTTGTTGAAAGCGTCAGTGTGCAGCATTATCAAACTGAAGGCTAGAATATATGTATTGTCTAGCAAAGGGTATGAGGACGAGGTGAGACAAAAAATCAGACAGCACACCTTGGTCGAACAAATCGGGGTTGCAATGCGAGTATCTAGATGCGAAGGCCTCTATTACCCGGTCAATTTGTTGAGTCTCGCGTGGCAAGCCGATATGCATCAACAATTTCCGTACTGCAACGTCCAATGGATCTTCCGAGAAATTAAAACGTGATATATAGATGCGAAGGCTTTGAGCATAGAACTCATCACCGCTATAGAGTTATTGTCAAATTGAACATACCAAACGTTTATGAAAGGGCTGTTACCTGTTTGCTAGCACCGAGGCCACATCTGCCTTGTTCACGACGTCCATGAGCCGGTGGACATAGCTCTCTGGAGATTCCCCATCGGGAAAAGGCTTGGGGATTTCAACCGAGGTGGAAGGCCGAGGTGAATTAGTGGTGCTTTGTGCGGGTGATGCCGATATGGGATTCGGTGACAGTGGGGGGACGGGAGGAAGCGAAGGTGAAGATGAGAACAAATTCATAGACAATCGATGGAGGAGAGGAGGGTTTGTTTGAGAACGAGGTCGCATATTCGTTTTGCCTTGTAGAAGAGACGTAGATCTGCAAGTTGAATACGGCGCTGTCACAGATAGAGGCGTTGAAGGAGACAAGGAAGGAATAGAATTGGCATGATAGGAAGTATTACCATACGTTGGATCAGCGGTTGTAGGCCTTGACGATTTCCGTCGACGGGGGGAAGGTAACGTAGATAAGTTATCAATAGCAGAACTTGAAGGAGAAACTTTACGCGTCTCTGAATGTGCTCTCTCGGAGTGCCTTCTTCGGACGGCAGAAGGACTATTGGTCGTTGATAGCTGAGCAGAGATAGACGGCGTTGCAGGAGCATCGATGTTAAATGGAGACATTGGTCGTAATGAAGGGAGGGATGGCCTCGGAATGGAATCATTATCTGGTAGTGCATTTGGAAGAGGAGGGGCGGCCTTTGATGCGTCGGGGGTTGTGACTTTTAGAGAATCATTTCTACGACGCCAAAACGACGACTTTCTGGAGATAGTCTTTGGTTGGGGTAAAACGGCACCGCCTTCAGAACCACGCTCCCTCTCTTTCCCTTTACCATCTGAGCCAAGATGTATAGGCCCAAGCGAGAGTCCCCTTTGACGTCTAAACTCTCTAAAGTCAGATACATCGTTTGGCGAATCAGGAACGAGTTTCTGATGGCTCTTCGTCCTTCGAATGGTCGGCTCCGACGATGGAAGTTGGTCAGAACGCGGTAGGTCGGAGACAAACGGGACCGGATTGTTCTCCGACGAGGGCGATAAAGGCAATTGACCAGGCATGACATATTGAAGTCCTATCCCCAACGCGGCACGCGCGAGCACAAATGTGGAATGAGGAGGGTGCAAGGATGAGTCGTCTATAGTTGGTCTTCGAATGGTCGACATGCCTGACGGACCTTGGTCGGGTCGCGTAGATGGGCCAGCCTGAAGACCACCATTGCTACTTTCATCAGGAAATGGCAGACAAGGTGCACTCCTATGGTAAGGGACGGTTTCGGAAAAAGGTGAAGGAAGTGGTTTGTCTCGCTGCAGAATATTATAGGATGAGCGTCGAGCGGGAAGACCTAGATCATCGAAACCAGAATCAATGGGGTATGAGGGTGTCGACTGTGCAGACGGCGGGTTTCTTCTTCTCCAATTGGGAAGTGAAAAGAAATTGGAGGTAGATTGGGAAGGAACTTGTTGAGGGAGGCGTTGGGAACTATGGGTCAACTGGGAGTCGGAATTGCGAGGTTCGTTCGACGAAGGCCTCTTGTTACCCAAGCCGAAGCGTCCAATCATCCCCAATGCAAAGACCGGCTCAGCAGATTAGAGTAGTCAAGTGGGAGACGGATGAAGGATCATCCAATTTCTAAGACGGAATTGGCGGGTTGTTAGAATGATGGTCGAAGTGATCGGCTACTTTCCAGTTGATAAGAGGTAAGGCCCTATAGTCTATGTACTAGTACTTCGCCATACAAGTAGCTTTACTGATCAGGGCAACTACACACGAATTACTATTTCGTCTTTCGCTGTTTCTCCTTCTCCAGCGTATGTCGCCGTTGTTCTAGTTTGCTCCGCTGATGGATAATCGTCGTTAGGCCACGTAACAATATGACACCATAGAACATACCTCCAAGGCTTTTTTCTTCTCTCCGTACTTCATCCTCTCGTAAAGTTTCCGTTTCTTGTTGCTCATCAACATCTTGTTCATTTCTTGATCTTCCTCGCTGGGCGTTTGAGCAGCAAGTTTCTGCGACTTCTTCAACGATTTTGCGACCACCTTCTCGAACTTCCCAGCATCTATACCAGCAGCCTCCGCTGCTAATTCCGCTGCGCGTAAAGCTTCGACGTCACCTGCAGCGCCAACGGTATCCTGCAACACAGACGTGGTTATTTCTTCTTCAACCCCAGGTATCTCTATGTCTACATCTTCGTCATTATCGCTGTCATGAACCTGGTTGTCTCTCGGCTGGGTGGCTGTCGGGTCATACGCACCCTCGAAGTCGCCAAATGGACTCAAATGTGGAGGAAGTGGTTTTCCTTGGGCGTATGGCCCCTCCAAAAGAATCTTCTCTGCGTTGATGCAATCGACGACCCATTGTGGTTGGACATACTTTCGCTGTCTTCGACGTTCCCGCTCAGATTCAGATTCATCCGGCTTGTCGACCACTGGTCGATCGATTATGACGTGCGTTATCGAGGCGTCGGTTTCGTCGAATGGAGAACCACCGCCTGATGATGCTGGCCACCCTATTCGACCACCAAATGACCGAACAATAAATTCGAAGATAGGGCGGGATGTCTCTCTGGAGAGCCAAAATGTATATGGGGCAAAGATATTTGCCTGCTCCGATTGCTGTTGACTTGATAAAGACTGAAACGTCGAAAGGGGAGCTATCTCGCCAGCATCTGTCTTGGAAGGACGTGCTACAAATTCCTCCTCTATTCCGTTCGACGTTGTTTCTTCCTGTAGTGCTGTGGGGTCGCCACTAGCCTGGGCAGTAGACGAAATTACTTTGATCGTTTGACGTACGTCTTTTACAGAAACTGCACTACCAACAACTTGGACCTCCTTTGTTGTTGGAATGCTCCTTGTCAGTTTATTAGCGGCCTCCTGCAGACTGAAAGCGCCAACTCCAGCAGCTGCATCGTCTTTTATGGAGTCTAGGGGAGGGGGGTATACCAGGCCTGCATCCGTGTACAGCTTAAAGAAAACAAAGCCCAGCAGAGTTTGGTAAAGTTCCAGAAATGTCAACATTACACGGACGTCGACATCTGATGGTACCTTGAGAAAAAATTAAAAGAGGGGATCGTTCGGAAAGAAGAAACATACATTTTGAGTGAATTGGTACGGTACAAGCCATGTCACCGTTTGGCCCATAACGTCCGCCTGATAGTAGACTCCTTTGATTGACAGAAAGACTTTCCGCAAAGCACGGGAGTGAAGCACATATAATTGCCATTCGGACGACAGCCGGGTACAGTTATCGATAAGAGACGCAGAAACGCGGGAACTTGATGGTAAATTTGCGAATAAAAATATCATACAGAGTGCATCGTCGATGTCCCGCACTGCGTCAACAAATGTAGGGTACCTGCAGTTACTTGTGAATTTCGGAAACATGACCTGAATCACTCGACTGACCTCTCCTTGATTATGTGGTCCAGACGGTAAACGGGTTTATTGTCTTCCAAGCTTTTGGCACTACTCCATTCGCCTCTACCGAGCGCACGGGACAATTTCTTCGCAAAGGTTTTGTGTTCTCGTAATTTTCTTAGTACAGGTTCGTGAGCCAGATATGCAATATCTTTGGTGTAATAAAAGGAAGTCGGGGCAGAAGATCCTTTGTTAGCCCGTTTCCTATGGCGAGGTTCACGAGGGAAAATGCCTGGAAACTTATACTCAGCAATTAATCACAATAAATTATCTGAAAGACTTGCCCTTCAGAATACATAAACGACGAAAATCAGCTAGCGAACATTGTAGCTTTTTTACGGCCGCTGAACGTGTCGTGTATGCCTTGGCGGCGCCAGCTTTTCCCTTTTGTTTTAAGCGTCCCATGGTGTGCTCGAGTCCGACGGGGACTTGTAGAAAAGTGGATGTCGATCACAAAAAAGCTTGAAGTTGTGGCAAATACTGTCGGCAGGCTAAATCTGGGTATTGCATTGAATGTGAACGCGAAATCTCTTGTTCATCGTCCAGCTTCATAATGAGGTGACTCGCTTCCATCAACGCTTGAAATTCACTAACTGCCTCCCTCGTCAGCCAATACGTCCACGTACCAAAATCCGAGCTGGATGAAGCTCAACTTCGAGCATTGGAGGAGCATGAGATCAGTCAAGGCCCTCTTTCTGTCTTGCAACAGGCCGTCAGAAACCACACACAAGTCCTCATTTCCCTCAGGAATAACAAGAAATTACTCGCACGGGTGAAAGCCTTTGATAGGCATAGTAACATGGTCCGTTCCTTTTCAAATTTTATCACATCTAAAACCAACTGTGTCTCTCCAGGTTCTCGAAAATGTCAAAGAGGTTCACTTTGTGGTCTTTCTCGCCCATATTGTCTTCTGATTAATTACTTAGATGTGGACCGAGATTCCGAAGGGCAAAAACAAGAAAGCGGTAAATAAAGATCGCTTCATCAGTAAAATGTTCCTAAGGTATGCCCATCCTCTTCCTTTGCTGAACAACACTAATATGATCTGCAGAGGGGACTCTGTAATCTTGAGTAAGTGATGGTACTGCTTGACGAAGTTTATCTGCTGAAGACACTCGTTCAGTTTTGCGTAATACGGCCTGAGTATCGAGTCCACGAGCAAACAAAACCGCTGATGACTTACATCTTGTCAGCGCGTGGGTCGTATTCTGGACAATTGCCAACGCAGTCTTGGTATATGCTTCCGTATGAAGAACTCAATGTAGTAATGTCATATTCGTCGTTTTACTTACCCGTCACTATTGTTTGTTGCAAATTACAAGCAAAGAGTCACCAACAGGCATATAAACATATAGTATACATAAAACCATAGGCCCGTGAGCACTATCTCTGACGATCCACCCTCCAAACCGTGAGAGTGAATAGTTGAGAGAGTATTCACATCGTCTACTTGCGCCTGGTCTACTAGAGCCAGCGAAGCTCCACGTTTTCGATTGCCTT